>JAECUM010029979.1:0-32200 GCA_016617855.1 Megalonaias nervosa
TACGTACATACATACATACATATGTACTCGCCCTCGCGGTCAACCCAAAACATAGACAAACACTACCAATAATGAAAAAAAAAAAAAAAAAAAAAAGAAAACGTTGAATTTTCAAACTTTCACACGAGTATGATGTGATAGAAGTATTATTTCAAAGTTATGGATATCGCATCTTAATGGTTTGAACTCCTTGACGGTAAAATGGCCATTGTATCATCGGAGTTTTCTTTTGGAAAGTTTACTGCACACTTGTAGTCTTTTGTAGAAGGCGTAGAGGGCGCACCACTATTTAGCCTCACACGTAAGGAAATTTCAGCTTCGCAGATCTTTTCTAGACGAAAATCTTGTGGGTCCTATAGCTTGGGGTACAGTGCCATTTCTCTATGAGGCGAGTAGTATAGAAGTTTAATTGATTAGGAGGGTGTGTGGTATATCCGCTTTTCGGGCACGCGGTTCTAACTTGACGCCGGTTTGAACTGGCAAGATGGCGACGAGGCGAAAAAAAACAAAATTTTCATAATATTTTTAGATTCAGAAATATTACAAACTTCAATACATCTGAGAACATTTGCGCCATGAACCACAACCAGCGTGCCTTCTCTTCGCAGGCTTAGTTTTACGGCCGATCACTGTAATAAGATGGAACATATCTTTTTTAAGATCACACTAGTTTTAGTCTGGTGAGCCGAGCGATGATAGAGGCGTTAATACCCCGAAGGTAAGGTTATCGCTGACGCTGTTTCGCAACGTTATCATTTACAGTAACAGTCGCGCCCATGGTCCCCTGAAGGCAGTAGTTTTGGGTTATGTTCCGGCCGTGACAAAAGAATTACTTTGGGGGTCTCAGTGCTAAATGTCTATTGTGTTTCCATCCATTTTAATGTGAACTGGTGCGTGTCAGCCACATCCTGGAGTAGATATACAGCCGCCAGAAATGTGTACTTCTATGTCAATTTTTTGTTTGCCTATTGCGCCAATACTCCTTCGTTTATATCAGGACTGGCATTAAATAAGTACTGAAGAAGCCAGGGACACGTAGGCTCACAGCATTTTTTATGTTTGCACTAGCGTTTATTTTGTATTTCAAGGTTGATAGTACACACCAGCATTTAAACTGGTGTGTCTTTTCATCTAAAATACGTATCGAGAGTTCAAGGAAACCGCCTTAACGTAATCTGCGAAAGTGTGGTTTTCCACAGGAAACTGTAAGCTGGTTACCGTACGACTCACCAGCCACAGGAATAACTTTCAGCAGTACACAGTGTTTCCAATACAAAATACTCCAAGCTGTGTTTATCTAATCGAGGTAGTGTGTGTGTGTGTGTGTGTGTGTGTGTGTGTGTGTGTTGGATTTTTAACCTGGCTTTAAGAAATTTTCAGTCATATCGCTACAATGTCTGCAGTGTGACAGTTTGTGGTGATGTCTAGCATTGGGACATCATGTCACAGACATGTAGCATCATGTCCCACCAAGTCACATTATTCTGACACCAGGCCAACCAGTCCTAACATCAACCTCGTAATGCTGAGTGCCAAGCGAGGCAGCTGCCAGCACCATTTTTATAAGTCTCTGGTATGACTCGGCCAGGGTTCAAAACCGCGACCTCCTACATCCGAGGAGAACACTATAACCACTAGGCCACCGGAGCGGTCTCTAATCGAGGTAGACATACAGCGGTGGAATATTGATGAACGCTGGAACATTGTTTGCCCTACACGTAAAGCTGTGTTTTCACGGAACCCAAAGATGCGGTCTAGCAGAAAGAGATCTAGGAAAGTAAAGGATTTTTTTTTTTTTTAAACATAATGCTATCCCTCCTGGTTGCCACTTGTCAGCACTAGTGCGAGCAGTATTGTTGAGCGATGGTATTGTCACAAGTACTTCGCTAATAGCAACGCGAAATATAGAGTGGCGGCGTCTTGAACGATGCCTGCAGAGATACTGGTCAGGTTCACGAGTTACTGCTCCGTATCGAGACGTGTGTGTGCGAGATTGTTTCTTTTTAGACCAGTTATCTTGAACCGATAAGTATGTACTACTTTTAATCGAGTGGACGAACATGGTGGACAGATTGCTTCTCCGGAACCGCAGACGACGTGGTGAAGTTTTGGCAAGGTCAAGAAAACTTTGCTTCCTGGGTGTGTTACGAGTCTATGCTCTTAAAAAGTAAGCAGAAAAGAGTGAAAATCAACAAGCTTTGTAAACTTCAACAAACAATTTATTTCCTTAGTATACAAAAAGTCAAAATGAAAGAAAAGAAAGAATTGAAGACACAGGTCCTAATAATAAATGTTATGAATGAACTTTAGTGGAAGTTCAAATTAAATCAAACGCTAAATGGGTTGATGTGTCTGTGGCTCCATGTATCTTGGTTTTGTACCAGCAGTCTCTTGTTGAAACAGTTATACAATTCCAGGTTTGAATTCACTATAAATCCTAGTGAATGTTTCTGTCCAAAAATCTTATCTTTTATGAGCACTCTGTATTTCCAGAAAAAATTCACTTGAATAATTTGAAGAAATAAGTTCCAGCCCAAATGAATTATTGGACACAACAAAAATATACTTGATTCTGCTAGATCTTACAGCACGAATAACTACTTTTCAAATTAAAAGATTTATATTTGAAATTAAGACGTAAAAAGAGATCACGGATAAGGATCAAAGTACATTGTTCTAGAAAGATCTTAATTATGATTAGAAAGTCCCTCACCACAATCACAATAAAACTTATAACAATCATAATGTAGTTCTAGCTATAAAATACAATGACCTTGACTCAGCTTAAGACAACGATCCTCACTCTGAGAAAAAAATGTTGTTTACCAAAATAAAGTCATATATATATATATATATATATATATATATATATATATATATATATATATATATATATATATATATATATACAGAGAGAGAGAGAGAGAGAGAGAGAGAGAGAGAGCTCTGTGTGTGTGTGTGTGTGTGTATCTCACAGGTGCGCGACAACAATCTGTGACAACCTTTGCCCTTCATTTCTTCAGGAACGGCAAGACTGCCCGAGATGGCTTTTAGCGGTTACATGTATACTACGATGTTAGAAAGATACACACCAAAGACCTGGGTACGATGTACAACTCTAGTGTCAACAGCCAATCCGTGGTAGTATATGGGACACCAACGTGTATGTGTTTCATCATTGAAGAAAACACAAAGTTGATTACTTTACACAGGGACTCTAAGATAAAGCGCTGTTTTGTGTATTTTATGCTGCACAAGTCATTGGGCTTTGCCCAAGCCAGGGAAGAGCAATTCCATGAAATCGTCCAAGTGTACGCTTGGCAAATCTTGAGCTTACAAACCAATATGCTTACTGCAGTAGTGGAGCCAGAAAAGCCTTTAATGTAATAAAAAAAACCCCAAGGAAACAAAGGTTTATTGGAAACGTATAATACATAACTATCCAAGCTGACAACACCCCAAGTTTGTTAAAGAAAGACCAATTGTGTTCTCAGTCATGCCAAAAACAAGCAGATAACTTCGTTAGGGGCGTTCTCTACATGATCACAACTAACATGGACCTTGACGTTGGCACCTATGAGGGTATAACAACGAGTTTCTTATGACGGACGAGAACATGGCGATAATCACTAATGTTCATAATAATTCGATACAGATAACCGCACAACTGCCCGCCTCTCAGGTGTAGGTTCAAATCAAGGCCCAACAGCAGCAACCAAGGAAATATGAAGAGGTCGGCTTTAACGACCAGCGCACGTCGCAGCTGTTGGAACAACGGCACATAACAACTCAGTGCATGCACAAGTGAGAGTGCAGTCGTCACGAGAAGCCGGAGTGTAATAAAACGGTACTTGTCATGAGTGGGGCTTTCATATATCTGGTTCCTCCGTTGAGCGCTTGGGCCTAGCTTTCTCGCATGTCTGCATAACGTGAGCGGGTAAAGGCGACAAATGAGACCAAAGACGTGATGACAAGCACCACGAGGTTTAAGGCAAGCCGACCGATGGGATTGACAGGGATCCTTAGTAGGACCAGAACGGCTGATATGATAATTCCAGGCAGGGTAGCCGCCGTTTTATCTGCAAGCGTTTTCTACACTTGTCTGCTTCTCCATCTGCTTTTCTACTCGTTCTTTTACACCGCTTATGTCTCATTTAGAAGACAGTGCTGGTGCAGGATATGATTCGCCTCGGACTGTTATAATAGTACATATGATGAACCCTAGCGCCATGAGAAAAGAGCACTAGTGATATCCTGTTCAGAGAAGAGTGTTCCCAGTCTATGGCTAAGGTTTAATCCTAATGGATATTTTCATGATTTCCTGAACTGAAGTGAGTTGGTTGTGATATCTCTCTTGTAATGTGTCGACTGTTTCATGATACAAATCATGGACCTCCACCTAACTCGCAGTCCGGTATTGCAACTGCTCTTGTTCTTCTACTTCTTGGTTTCTTCAAGAAGTTTTCAAAGCCCGCCGCGGTCCCTTCTGATCTGCACGATCTTTGACTTGATATTGGCAAGCGCGCCACGATAAGTTGTAGTGAATTTCTTCAGCCAAGTTGTTATCGTACCTGGAGGAAGTTGGGGATATCCACCACCATCTCCTTGACCGCCGTGTCCTCCATCCTTCTCTTCTCTTCGTGGCACGAGCATGACAGTATATACTCTCGAAGTTCTTGTTTCCCACCAACTCTCTGGTGCAGTTTCAACCAAGTCCATCTGTTTTTGAAAATGAATATTACCTGGAAGATGTATATTCTTTCTTCTATTTTAGTTTAAAATACAATAACTTTGTTTTGGTTGTACTTGCAAGGAGTCGGCCGACAGATGGCCTGGCTAGAGTGGAAAAATACACTCCCCTGACTTCTGTTGCAAAGCACAAAAGAGTGCAGAAAAAGTTGCGTCCATGATTATTAGAAAAACCACCTGCGGAGGCGTACTCAAGGTGGTGACACATTTTCTTGCACCAAATACTGGATTGGGGTTACGATTAAATTCGTTCGCAACAGTTGACGGAGAGCAGCGGCGTTAAAAGTGAGCATAAAAGGAGGCTTCGTTTGATTACAAATACACGCGCCTATAGTCAATTAGGGTGTAACTTTTTCAGTTAGCGATAAGTAGATAACGCCCTACCTAGCATAAGATTACATACGATTTAGTTTCGACACAAAAGTTAGCAACATGTCCCTAATCATCAGAGATCTAAGTTTTTGAACAATTCTTCACGTCGACCATTGATTTTGCTACCCATGGGAGCAACAGGTGACGATGTAGGAAAGTTGGATTGTCGTTCCCCATCTACAGATTTCAAGTAACATGCAACATGGTTTGAAATTACAAGACAGCTACCTTGGTGTTGGCCTTTTGACCATTCTTCCCACCAAATAGGTAGCGACAGCTATTGCATCTTTTTGTACCCATCCAGAATGGAAGGTACCCCCAAAGTGGCATTTTAAGCTGCTAAACGTAAGGCCATCACCCAATCTGAAATCTTTACTGAAATACTACACCTTTAAGATCTTGACGTTGCTCTCTTTGATCAGTTGACACTTGAATAGCTTGAGGAACCCCTTACATTCCTCCAAGACTTATTTGGACTTGTCAGCAGCTCATTGTTATATTTCTTCTCATCCATCATCATCAACAGAAGTAAGATATTTGGTTTCTTTACTTCATTTCTTATATCTAACATTAAAATTCTCATCATTATATCAGTCATTGTTGCGGCCGTCTCGATCAAGTCTTAATCAGTAATATCTCTTATTTATGTCCTGTCACGTCCTGTCACGTAGTGCTGAGGAGAGTGGTGATGCCGTCGGACATATCCGGTTGACTTGAGAGTTATCTACCTATGAACTCTTGTCACTCTTTGCACGGCACTTGATTCATGAAGCCTGATGTTATTTATATGACTAGGCGACATTCGTGTACGTGATCTGCTAGCTGGATTATTTTTTGGCGTTCTACCTCGGGGCCTAGCACCTGCATTGGTCTCTACTCTATGTACAAACAACAAGATAACAAAACACATTTCACTTCCAAGATTACACTGCAGATTTCCAGTTTTTGGAATTAATGTGTATTTCGGAGATTGGTTAGGTTGAAAGAAACATCCAATCTGGTACCGCAGCTGCTTAACACAGATATCCGTTTTCAAAGCTAAACAAATGATGTACAGTATGCTCCAACTTCATGTAGCCTGACCACCAATCTCCCTTGCACTGGTATATAAATAGACCGAACTTTTATTTCCCCCCTAAACTGAATCATATTTTTATGTTCATGATATCGTCTATCTATATTTAAGATGCGAAAGTAATAAAGTTTACCAAAACTCACCCTCGTATTTTCAGCAAAAATACAATAATTTAGAAAAGTCCAGTGATACTAATTACCATGAAACGCACTTCTTATATACCAGAATTGAATTTCCTGTTATGTACTTCAAAATGGCGTTAAGTCCATAAGAACCAACCAGTATTGAATTTCAGGTTATTAGTATTTGTACACTGAATGGAGAATTTGGAAGAAAGAATGTATCGTATTTTTATGCAAAAATCTATCATTGGAAATATACAAAATGATGATAGAAACATTAATCTAGCATTGTTTATAAACGCCATAAAGAGTAGAGAAACTGCGGTATCATCATCTCATGTTACATGCAGACTAGATATCTGATTATATCACACAACTTTGATTTTGCAGCTTGCGGGGCTCAGGGTTTTCCTTTCTTTATTTACTTTGATTATTGTGCTTTCATTAGCTGGTCAACTAATTAGAAAACAGATACAATAATTTTGTTGCTTTAGGTTTAACGCCATTTCTCAGCGCAAGATAAGCTACTCATGGCGGCCAGTAAAACTGGTGGAGGAAGAACCAGGGGAAAACCCTGTTAAGAACCACCAACCAACGGGAAGCGACTGGCAGCTTTCTAACATAACCTTATTAGCTGAACCCATGCGGACAGACGTGAGATGGCCGTGATCGGTAAAGGCGGGAGCTTTAAACCACTCGGACACCCGAGGCCCTCAATTACGATTAGAATGTTGAATATTTTCATTAGACACAGGATGTTCTCCCGTCTTAGACAATATCATCAACTGTAGCGCAAGCTGTATTGATTTGCATCAAGGACCCGTGACCTGCATTTACAAATAAAAACATTATTATTATTATTATTATTATTATTATTAACGGGGACCCCGAGTGGCCGAGTGGTCTAAAGAGCTCTCCGTTACGGATCACTGCCATCTCACTTCTGTCTGCGTGGGTTCGAGTCTCGGATTCGGCCAATGTGGGTATGTGAGAAAGCTTGCCAGTAGCTCCTCGTGGTCGGTGGTTCTTTCCGGTTTTTTTTTCCGGGTTCTTCTTCCACCATTAATACTGGCCGCCATGTATAGCCTATCTTGTAATGAAAAATGGCATTAAACCCTATAACAACAACAACAATTATTATTAACGATGTTTTTAATTGTCCTATGGGCATACGCCAAGGATGCGTTTTATCACCTTTACTCTTTTCTTTATTTTTGAAAGGTTTGAAACCCATTTTAGCAGAAGGAAACGGGAGTTTCGATAGAAACCTTAGGAACTATTTTTGCTATTGTATGCAGACGATTTATTTGCCTTTGCTGACACTGCTCACCAGTTGCAAAATATACTCAGTAGGTTGCATACATATTGCCCAAAGTGGAACTTAAAAGTTAATATGGTAAAAGCAAGAGTGATCGTATTTCGTAGCGGTGGTGTTACGTGTAGGCTCGTACAAAAGTAACAAAGAAAAGAGTGAAACCAACAAGCTTTGTAAACTTTGAACAGAATAATTTATTTCCCTAGAAAACAAGGTAAAAATATGAAAAAGGCCCTACGATTTATGAATCTAATCCAAAAACTATTCCTGGAATGTAAAAATATAAGTCCTATCACTAAAAAGTTCTAATTGAATCCAAGTTCGAATCTCGATGAAATTCCAAGATGGAAGGCGATGACGTTCTCTATAAACAGTTTTTTGCTGATGTGTCAACAGTTCCTTGTTGAGTTACCAAGAATATAATTCCGGCTTTAGAATTCCGAATAATTTCCACTAAATGTCTTTGTCCAAGAATATTTATGAGCAATGGTATTTTCCAGGGATTATAAATTATTAAATCCAAAAAATAGAAGAAGTTTAAATCAAACTGGCATCAACAATAAAAACACCTTGAGCTCTGAAGGTGTAAAATTACGACTGAATTAAAATCACTGAGATATGGGTATTAAACCCAACTAAGAACGCAATTTCAGACCCGCCTGATGGGTCACGTGGTCACTTATTTCGAACAGCGCAGTAAAATAATATGTCAGTTAGCACGTAGGCTAGTATAGCCCTAGCTAAGAATCAATGATTCCCACACTGGAAATGAATTTTTAAAAAAATAGTTGTTTACAACATAGCTGACACAAGCCAAGAATGGCCTTGACTACGACCAATGATTTTCACTCAGTGGTTACCAATTCAGAACCAAGGTCAGGAACTAGGTCAGCTAAAATATAATGTAGCAATAGGATTATTTACTAGAACTGAACTGAATTTTCTAGAAAAAAGTCAAATCCAGTGAATCAAGTTATCATTACAATAACATGTAATGAAATAAAAATATAATGAAAAAGAATTTAAAACTAGCAATTAAATTACATATACGTAACAGTGGCTATCTTAGAAGTTACTAAAGGTGGTACTATGGCCCTACAAAGGTAATGATTGACTCATATTACAAGTATCTATTTGCATATTTTCTGGTATATGTGCCAGAAAACTCTGCAAGCGCCGAAGGCTATGCACATTTTGACGCAAAGTTTTTCAAACTTTGGCAAATTACCTGTAACTGGATTGCTTCGTCTGCTTGATTCCCAGATAGCTCCCAGTCTTAATTATGGGGCTGATGTTTGGAGGTTTTATGAAACCAGTGATATTGAAAATGTTCATTTGTCATTTTGTAAATATATTCTTCGTACGTCTAAGCCTACTACAAAAGCATTCGAATGTAATGAATTAGGAAGGGTTAGTATGCAGAGTATAAGATATAAACGTGACTTGAAATGTTGGCTTAGAATTCTAAAAATACCAGAAGACAGATATTCTAAACAATGCTACAATTTACAATCAAGATGTTGGGTGGGGGATTGTGATTGCTGGACTAGCAATGTTAAAAAGCTTTTATTTACGTATGGATTTAGCAATGTTTGGTGTACTCAGGACGTAAATACTGGAAATACATGTCTTCAATTGATTAGTCAGAGAAGTGAAGATTTTTTTTTAGGCAATTTCTACATGATGATATTAAGTCGATAGAAAGACAGCATCTCTATAGGTCATTGGGAATGGAGTTCACTTGTCAAAGATATCTAGAATTGTTAGGAGATAGCGGTTTTTGTTATGTAATCACTGTACTCAGAGCAGGAATCTTACCAATCAGAGGTAATACAAGAAGATATGAAAATAGTTGTTATGAAGAAAGATTGGGTCAAATCTGTAATGTTAATATCGAAAGTGAATTTCATTTTATTATTGCTTGTCCGCTACATGGAAAATTAAAAAGAAAATATTTACCCACAGGCGTTATGGAGCTCTCTAATCTATCCTGTGTGATTACTGTGTAATACATATTTTTATTATATACTCAAGTGTGGAATTTAGGAACTTATTGGCGAAATAATTTTAATATATTTTCATTCCTATATTTTCACATGTGAAAAATACATCCTTACATTTTCACATGTGAAAAATATATCCTTATATTTTGACATGTGAAAATATAGGAATGAAAATATAAGATTCCCTTCATACTATGCGATGATTTACTGTGTGTGTCTACAGAATTTGTTCCTGCAACAATAAAAACGAATACATTTTTGAGCTAGAACAATAAAAAAAATAAAAAATAGAAACTGCCTTACATTTCAGAAATAGAAATTAATTTTTGATAAAGAAATTTGACCAGACTCCGTTCGCGTTTCTCTGAAGTTATTTCGCCTTTCTTCCTTGACAACAACGACAATATCATGCATTGCTGAATCGGACTTGCATTGCACGTATTAGGTCAACCAAATCCTAGCGCTTTTTCAAGCCATTTATGTTTATATGATCAGGCTATGAAAGAAGTTAATTTCCAAGAAGGGGACGGGAGAGAGTGTTTTGCCGAGGAGTGAGTGTAATCTTGTATACTTCGATTCTGGAGCAAGTTTGGTATATAATGAAAAACAATTTTTATTTTCCTACGTTAATACCGGATATATTTCATAGTGTGGTACTTAAAATTGTATATTTTAACTTATGGCTTCGCCACTAGTTAAAATATAATGTTTTTGGTATCACATGATGAAAATATATCCGGTATTAATGCAGGAAAACAAAATATCCTCTGCGTATTTTACCCAGTAGAAACAATATATACTAATTGATTACTTGCATGTATAAGATTTCCAATGGATGCAATGTTTTGGGTTTGTTTTCTGTTACATACTTAAACACCTATTTGTTCCGCATGATATATGGATATGTATGGATAATAATAATAATAATAATAATAATAATAATAATAATAATCCTTATTATTGCATTAATAAAAATTTCAGAATCTTTAGCATTATGCTCATCATTAGGATCATTATCATGATGTTTATTGTCTTTGTAGTTTCTATATCAGTCTTTTTATCATCGTCATCGTCATCATCATCATCTTCTACTACTTGAAAACATTTGTCTGTATTTAAATTATAAATTATATTTGTTGCTCTTTGATATGTTTCAGAATGGTGTGTAGAAGGATGATAATCTTAAATTTATATTCCAACTAGTAGTTCTGTACCTTGACATTCAGAAGGACGGCTCAATTAACTGATCAAAGTACTCCAAAGTTCAATCGCCTGAACAAAGTACATCTGTCAGAATTCAATGTGACCCGCTCTATTTAACCTTGTTATCGTCTATAAAAACTGTAACAATTAGTTTGACCGCGAAGCAGAAATTTTCGTGTGAAACGCATGGGGGAATATAGTGATATAACGACAGCTATTTATGCCACAGAGTAACCTTACACCATGAATATTTATTTGGAATTGTATTTAAACTGTATTAAATTGTAATAATCCAAACATGAATTTGGAAGGATAAAATATTAAAATATTCGTATATGTTAAGCTGTCATACTGCATATGTCATAAAAATGAGTAATAAATTTGCATATTGTACAAAAAAATTTGACTTCTCCTTTAATGAAATTATCAATTACAAAACGGCGTCTTTTATGTGCACTGATTGAGCAAACTGAATTTCGTGTCGAAGGCATTAAAACATCAGAGCCTACTCTATTTAAACTCTCAAGGAATAAGACAACGACTAAAAATCTGTTTTGATTGGGTCTTGGACAATGTGAGAAAAATAGGAATTTAAATTACCATTCTTTATAACCCACAGTACAAATTAAAAAGAAAGTTCTCACCGAATATTTATTCTGTGCTACATTAGTAGTTCCCTTACACCAGTTGAAATCTTCTATTACTAATTATGATTTAGTTGACTTATAAATTACCTACATTACTAAGACGTATAGCTGTCAGTTTTTTTTATTTTCTTTTTTATTAGAAGAGAACCGTTTTAAGAAGCAATATTTCTCCTTCAGAGGTGGCATAGGTAAAAGTTCCCAGTATGAGTTTCGACTTTGTATTTTGATCAATAACATCAAACCCGACGAGGATCATAATAAAAGCTGTGAAAACCCGATGTATAATCGACAGAGAACAAAAAGGGTGATATATTTTTTCTTCTGTTTAGTTATGCAATCTGGTTCACATTTCTGGAGGCGGGAGCAGAACAAAGCAAGGATGTTACCAACATTCCCATCAATAACGTCTTTGACTAGTTTAAGTTCAAAACATTTATTTCCCTTCATAAATTAATGTAAAGTGTACATATCAACTTGATTATTTCATAAAAAGTGTGCTTTACTAATTTTATTACATACGAGGTTCCTCTGTCCATTTCATGAAATAAGTACACTTGTTGCCCATCTACTGATTATATAAAGAGAATGCCTTAACAAGCTTTATTTGATTATATATCTCACTAGTAGGGTAACTATTTTAGTTTTCGATTCAAAGATAATATTAAAGAAACCTTTATTCATTAATAGCATCGAAAAGCATAACTATGATTTTTAATTAATCTATTTAGTTATTTTTAAAATTGATTTATTTATTAAAATTTCGGTTACATAAATTGCTATAGGAGAGGTGCGTTGATACTTGATGTATATACTCCTGTAGTTAGTTTGCAGCTACAAGAATTTCAAATCTCCAGATTTAAAATTACTAGTTACTCAAGAACTGAAATGCTATGACGAACACACCTCGTACATGTATTTACTTGGGCACTTTTAAACTCACAATTATATAAGTATTTTGGAGTATGTTAAATCCCACAATTAGAACAATAATTTAGGTTACAACAAAAGTTTCAAAGAGTACAAATGTTATTACGACTCTGTGGTTTTAAACTAAGTAATAAAAGAGCGAAACCAACAAGTTTAGTAACATTCAACAAATAATTTATTTCCATTGAACACAAAGTGAAAATTTAAAAGGAACTTACAGTATTGTGAAGTAATTCCCAAATAGACCTTAAAGTATAAAGGTTCCGAATGAATTCCAGTATTGGATGTACTGATTGGCAATAGCCTTGAAGGAACTGATGTGCTAACAATCTTGATGCATCACAATGCTATAGTTCAGAATGTCCTTGAATAAACTCACAATAATCCCAAAATAGTGATTTAATCCAAAAGTAAAAAAACACTTTGTAATTAAAATGAATGACTTCAGTAAATCCTTTCAAATTATAACTGACCTCAACTAAAAAACTGAATCCACTTGAAAGACATTAAAATAGAAAGAAATAATTCTTTTGATAGCCATCTTTATATACATTCCTAAAACAGAATAAGAGGACCATGATGAGCATCGAAAGTTCATTTCCAGAACAAGGTCAGATATTTTACTATCAGTTTCGTAAAGAACATCACAAATAGCTGGTAGACCCGGAATTTCCAAGGGGAAAGCTAATGTCCTGGGGGTGTAATCTTTTTCAAAGGTGGATTTTTGTCTGCTGATTCTGACGCGATCCCCTACTTTGAATTTGGATCAAAAAAATAAGGTTTCTGACACCTGTTGTTTTTGATCCTTGGAGGAGGCTTCTGCGGAAGTCATTCGAATGCTTCGATGCCAGGTATGATTGTAGGGGTCAACGAGGTCTGGGAGGAAATCTAAGTATCGGTTAGTGTTATCGCTGGTGAATCTTTTCCACATGTGATTTTTTAGAGTTCTGTTAAACCCTTTAGAGGATAACGAGTGCTGTACAAGGTGATGTTATTTTTTTGAAGCCAGTCTGAGGCGGTTTTGTTATAAAATTCTCTTCCGTGATCTGCCCAGAGTTTATGTGGCTTTCGTGTACCTGTGATTTTATCCAATGCTTCTACAATGGAAGATCCTGTTTTTATTTTTGAGAGGAATGACCGAAGCATATTTACTGAAGACATCGATGACTGTCATGAGATAATGGAAATCTCTCATATCAACAAGATCTGCTGACCATATCTCGTCTACGTCTAGGGCGATGACTACGTCGTGGAAAATGCTTGCGTGCGGGTTTATGCAGTTCCTTTGTGAGATCTTCTGCTGCCTTTACACATGTTCCCAACTTAGTTTAGTGCCAATGATGGCTCTGACGAGAGCTCGGTCTACACGTTCTCTGAAATTTTTAGGCTTGAGTTCTTTTAAGTCCCTCAGCATGACTAGATCACATCCTGCTTTATCGTCGGGATGATATCTGAAACAGATATAGAATTGCATCGCGATGGCATCGATACCGTTGTAGGGTTCATGACCTTGAAGGGGCCGATCATCTTCATCCAGTTGCTGATCTAATGGGTTCCATGGCCCTGTATATTTATGTCCTGGCAATTTCCATCCACCACGAGGTCTAGGAAGTTTTCCGATGAAAGCGTGGACATCCATTGCTCCTCCGATAATTTGTCGATGTCCACATCCTTTACAGTCTCCCACGCACATATTTCTTTCCACGCGAAGGTCCTCGCACCTCGTATTAAGCTCATAGTGTCTGCAATGATGCATTTTGTATACAAATTCATGACACTAAGCTTTACTGGTGACAGTGTGAGCTTTCTCAGAATCGCACAAAGCACATCTCAACTTGATCATGTGTCGACGATTTTTGTTGACCACCTCAAAAAGACCCCTCGAATATGTGGAGACGCTAAGAGATATTCGAGATCAAAGTTGCTTAAGACGTTTTTTGTCGTGTCTTTTCCACGCGTGGTTCCTGTCAGCTGGAGTCCTTTACCGATGCCGAGCAATCCAGGCAGTAATGTTTCAGCGATGTCTGCTAATAGAGGACAGATAAATCCTCCTTGTTTCACCAGCTGTGAGGCTGAAAAGTTCAGAACGATCTCTTCCCGATCTGCCTTATGTTTAGCGATTGAAGTGGCTTGACGGTGGGTGAGCATCATCCGATCTGGGCCGATGAGTGGTGAGGCTTTCAGTCGTATGGAGACAGGTCTTTTTATGAGTGGCAGCCACAGCGATACTTTTTTTCTGCTGTGGAGACAGCGTGACTTCGACTGGAACGTACGACGACATGATGTTATATGAAATGCTATTATTTGTTTCGTCAGGCACGTCGTTTTGGTGTTCCGCTGCCCATGACTGCTTTTTGAGTAGCTCCGGTGATGGCTGTCGTGGCTGCAGCGAGTCCTAAGGTGGGGGGGGGGGCAGGACGTTAGCGAATAACATAGGAGCCATAGTTTTGATGAAAGGAACGATGGCGGTGGCAAGGAAGACTCTGTCCAGTCGACTTAGCTGAAAGGTCTTTTTCTTCGGCATGGTTGGGAAAACAGAGTTTTCTATACAAGGATATTCATTTTTCCATTGAAGACATCCAGCGTCATGAATTGGACTGAGGTGACCAGCGCATAACAGAGGTAATCCATTCCTGGAGCCACTGTTCATCGGATTTCGATGTCAGCAGGAGAGTCTTTGAGACGTTCGGTATGTTTGTAGACATCGAAGTGGAAGATGGGATACAAGTTAGCGAAGTCGTCAGCGAGACTTGTGTGCCTGTGTCAAGGTCTTGATACTTTTGCATAGCTTCCATCAGCATCATGTAGGCTCGAGAATAATTTGTGTGCCCACAGCAAAGTTGCATCTGAGTTCTCGCTCTCGATATTGTCTAGAGTTAATGCGAACGTGAATAGGAGACGGATTGACGTTGTTAAAAATGTACTTGTTTCCTGTTTGATCCTCACGTGTCTGGGAAGTTCGCTGCTGGATTAGGGGCGACTGTCCACGAGGTAGAGGCCTGAGCTGCTGTGAACTGCTGCATGTAGATACGATGTTCGAAGTACAGGTTGTTGGTGAATTGTGCTAATGTTGTTTCCAATTCGAGCATGTGTGTGGTGGAGGGAGTGATTTTGGGCAACCATAGAGCCAGCCAAGTCATGGTTAACTGACCATCGGCAGGAGCTCCTACTCCATCTGCTTTGTGCATGTACTAAGCAGGTAAATCTCTTTCCAGTACCAGCGTCTGTTTGAAGCCTCTAAAGACCGTGCGAATATCTTGGCTCATTCCGAAGATACTGCTGCTGCTGAGAGGAAGAAACATGCAGATCTCGTGGCTAGTATCGGTGACAGCACGTCCAGCAGAGAATCCCACGTTGTAGCTGCTGTACGTGTGAAACAGAAATTAGCTCTGAACACGGCTCCAGTCACACCAGCTCCATCTACTATAGTGGCCACAGGTATCAGATCCACAGAGGCAGGATATTCTGTACCTACAGCCGTTCCGGTGTTGGTATCTCTGAACCACCACATAATGGTGGCCCACGATCACATGTAGTCATCGCTGTACATGATTAGATTGATGATGGTGCTGGCTTGAGGTAAGTACCCATTGATTTGTTCGACGGTTTGATTGTTTAGTTGATATTGCGCCGACTTGGATGACGACCACCCGTTATTCTGAAGCGTAGTCCACGGGTGGGTTGACGTTAATTTGTATTTTTACGCGGACTTCCGGAAAGGCCTTATCTGGGAGAAGGTACACATCCTCATCACGAGTCTCGATTTTTCAGTGGGTGCTCGCATTGAGATTGCTGATGTTGGTGTCCTGATACTCCACGTACTCGTACTCGGTGGTGGAATCATTCACAGGAGTATCATTGTTGAGACGGAGATAATTGGGAGTAAATCTCGAATACATGACTCTATGCTATAATAGTGTGACAAAAAATTACCATAATCGTTTTAATCCATATCCAGAAGTGAGGGCGCTCAATGAGGGTGTTGGCATGATGACCTTTCTATCCAAATCCTGTAAAATTCTTTCGGATTGCTGGCTGGGGATCCTGCCGTTTTTTGAAGTGCCTGTTTCGCCTCTCTGGAGACAGGCATCTCTGCCACTAGATCTGCCGTCGGAGTGGTTACCGATGTTGCCTGCGGGATGATTTGTACTGGCTATATTTTGTCCTACGGCCGTTACTGCTGCAGAGGCTGCTCCGGTGGTTCCCACTTCAGCCGCTTTGAGGACAATGGGGGAAGTTTTGGCGGTAATGCCTGGAAGGGCTGCTTTGTACAGAAGAAAACAGCGTGGGTAAAAATCCACCTACGATTTTACGCGTTAAGGTTTCATCGTATCTTTATTTAATCCGCAATCATACTTGTAGGCTGCCTTACGACGCTTTGCGTCTCACTTGCAGGTAATAGGTGATTCTTTCGTTGTTGTTATCGACGGTATTGCCAGACTGATCGGTCAGCCACATGGTGATTTCCAAGATCGCGTAGGTGTTGGTGATGGGATAGTATATGAAAGGATTAAGACGAAGTTGCATGAGTGAACCTGGTGGGACGTTAATCGAAGTGGAATAAATGACGTTGGATGCCGTGCCCACAGAGGATAAGAGACTGTTGACATCGGTGATACTGACGGACAGATCTCCACTGTACACGCCATTTTGAGTCAGAGAAGTCCTCACACTAACCTCAGAAGAGATATCCTCCCGAGAGAGTGATGCGAGTCCGCAGGGTAAAATAATTAGGGTCGATTTTAATGTTGGTCGATTTGTGTCCGTTAACGGTAACCAGTCTGGAGATTTCTGTGGCGATGTCGGTGATGTTGTATCCTCCTGGAGAAATCGTGATCGTCTCTCGCTGAGCAGAGGCCCAATAAGAAACTAATTGTTGTTGACGGTGACGTTGAAGAATTTATTCCAGATATCGTGCGGAGATGAGAACGATTTCGTACGACGATTGCTGGTCGAGTTCCAGGGGAAGATTATACTTCACCGTGGATGTGACCGACTTCGAATCGAACAACAGCGTGGTATCTGTGAGATCCATGTCATCTATATCAAGTCTTCGTACAAAATGCAATACTGATCCGACGTGATAAGCTTTTGATCCAGAAGATGACTGAGGATTTCAACCATCTCGTTATCGACTTCTACGCCAACATTTCCCGAGTTTAGAAGAGATCAGGGACTTCTGACGCGAGACGATCTCGGCGGTAATGTGAAAGTAGAGGATGCTGTCTCCTCGACGAAGTCCTTGTCCTTCTATAGGAGAACTTTTTCTGGGTTGACTTTCTAGTCTTTCTTGCCTCCGTCGCTCATCCTTACGTGCCATGAAAATCTTGACCAATTCTGGTATAGTCAGTGCCGCTGCTTCTCTGTCCCACTTCCGTTTCTCCTCTTCTGTATGAGGGGTGGGAGTATGCACTTCCAGCTCCTGGAAATACTCTTGCCTTTGTATTTCTTCCCACTTTAGAAACTCTTTGTAGGAAAGCTTCTGTTTCAGATACTTAAGGTATTGTTTAACTTTCCCTTTCTCAAGCTCCTTCTGTCTACTAGCGAGGGGTCCAGTCGCTGTGTCCTCTTGTTGTTTGAATCGAGACGCTTCTAATCCTGCTGCAGTGGAGGGGGAGTAGAAGACGGGAGCTTGAGCTTCTTCTGATAGTCCTTTTTACTACCTTGCTGTTCCTGTGCCAGAGATTTATTGCAATCTCGAATCTCTTGGACCTGACTCAACATGCGATTTTTTTTCAGTTTCGTCCGCTTTATGTCTCGCCGAAGTGTGATAACTTTGATTGATGTTGGTCATAATCTGACATGCTTTCATGAGCATGAAGTAATCATTGGTCCTGGATCCGGTAGGCTGGGTAATATCTTTGAGGACGGGAAGATCGCGTTGGATAAATTGCTCGAGCCATTGATGATCGGGTTTTTCAGGTCGTTCTTCCAGCGTCCGATTCTCTCGGAGAACCTCATACGCTTCGTTTCCCTTTGCAGTCTCATGCTGAAGCATTTTTTTTTATTCTTCCCATGATGACCATTTCTTGTTGTCGGCCTCCTCCTGTTGCCAGTTCTCATTTCCGATAAATCTTCTCTCGTGCTTTGTTCTTCCGGTTTGAGTTTCCACTCTTTGGCCTTTTCTTTCTTAGTCTTTACTTTGATTTCCGCTTCGACTCTGTCTATCATCTCGGAAACACCAGCTTCAGTTAATGGGTGGACCATCTCCCCCAGCAAGTTTTGCTGTTGTTGCTGATTCCATTTGAGCGTGTCCAGGAGCTGATTTTGCTTGAACATCGTAGGTCGTTTGGGCCTCGTCGAATTTAGTCAGAATGGGCTTGAATAATTCCCCAGCCACATCGCGTTGAAAGGACTGTTGAGCTATTTTGTTGACGTAACGCCGCCCGTTGATCGATAAAATTGTTGAGGACATCCTCGCGTTGACGACGACAGGTGATCTTTTCGAACGAAATTGTGGTTATACTAATCAGGCAGGTAAAATTCATCAAAGCCTTTTCGATAGCGCTCCGGAACGGTCTCCGCATCATGATGAAATGTCATAAAATCGTGTTTGGAGCTTGACGTTGCTGCGGCATAGCAGTCTTTGAATTGATGAACAGAGATGCCGCGACAGTGGTCTCCCGCGATCGAGTCAACGTCACGGTTATTCAGCCCTGAAAACAGCACAAAGCATCATGTGTTTCGAGTAATGTATTTGTGTACATCGTAGTGCGACTGAATCAGATAAATGCTGTTGCAGCGTTTGTGTCTCGACAGAGAAAAATACTCAAGATGTTACTCATATTTTAGCAGTCTATTATAATGTCGTCAAAGACGATGATCTTCTGCTGGTCTATATCGAGTTCTTACACAAGCTGAATCTCGTCAGGATCGGCTGGGGTGAAGACGTCTCCTGCAATGGTATTTCCAAACTCGTGAAGTGTTTAGTACTTGTCTTAATGATGATCGTATTTGAGCATGTTATTGAGCGAGAGATTCGGGAGGAGATTGGTTTTTGTCACGATCAGTGGGACCCACGATCATGCAATGGCAATCCGGCATCAAAAAATGATGTGTTTGCTCTTTTTGTTCTTTCCTTCGTGTCGATGATGTCGCACACGTCTTTTGGCACGCTGGTGACTGATTATCCACCCACAGCCAACAACAAAGTCGCCACCAAAATGTATGTAAATACGCGTCGTGTCAGAAGCAACGTGGGATAAGTGCCTATTCTCTCTGAAAACACGGATAATCGATGTGTCATCGTCGTTTCAGCGTCATCTGAATACTAAGCGTCCTTCAGGGTCTATATGGTCTTTTCAACTCATCTCACTGGCACTGGAAACGAGTGGGCAACAACGGAGTCACTTCTAATTTTTGGCTGGAGATACAACTGACTGAAGCCGTGGAGATATGGAAATTTAGGGTTCGAGGAAACAATAGTGGCGGTGAAAGAATTCTCACATGGAGGTTCGATGGTGTTAAACCCGAAACTACCTGAGATGTTTTATACACCGGTAAGCTGATATAGGATCTACCATGCTGAAAATTTTCATTGCAGCCTCAAATACTCCACGTTTAACTTTACAGCTCTTACCGCTGAGCCTACCAATCCAGGCTTAAGTTATTTTCAGATGTTTACTCTGGATGATCTCATATAGAGCATGGCAAAAATTGTGCGCATCGCAGAGAAGTTGTACCAGTTGCTGTTTGACGATACTTCTAGACTGGAATACATGAGACCCTCAGTGATGTCACAAAAGGCGAGTAAAGTATCCTTGGAAGAATGACGATCTCAAGCGGTCTCATCTGTCGGTGGGACACATGCGGCAGAAACAGCTCCGAGAGGCCATCGATTGATACTGGACGGCCTTCAAATTTTGTAACTATCGACAGTCAACGTGGTTAGTCAAAACCATCAAGGGTCTCGTGCACGTTATCATACATGAATTACATCCAAGCCTCGTAGACCTCACCGTGAGAACAGGATATGTCAAACGACGACGATTTGGTCAAAAGGAAGACGACAAGCACTTATAAAGAGATCATGACTGCATGGACAAAGTGGTCCCCCGAAAACACTTTCGAGAAGATCGAACCCTGCGTGGGTCTGCCAACATACGTAAGTTTTGACAGCGTGTCGGACTGGAGTATGAGGACGTGGATACTATCGTTGCGGTGATGGCACTCGATGACCGCTCTGGCGGGAGTGACGCTAGCGATGAGACGCTCGTGTTTGAAAAACAAAAAGAGCATGGAAACATTTTTAACGTGATTATGTTTAGCGTGTAAGGGAATATCGAACCCCATGTAGCTGCAGCCTCCTACGCGTATTTAGAACATTTTCAGCCAGAGGAAATAAAACAAAAGCTGGTTGCTATGTTTAAGAAAGAAAGTGCTCTTACATAAGGACACTTTGTCTCTATTCCAAAGGCCTCTCAGGAACTGTTGGATAAGATCAACGATCGAGAAAAATACCGAAGCAAATACTGGAGTCCATGGGTTCACAGAGACAGAGATTTCATATTTGTAGCGATCAAAGACTTTGAAAAAATCTATCTCAACGTGGAAAAAATCGCTCTGGCGTACTATTATCTCTGCAGGTATCATCGGAAAATAGCCGATGAAGTGTTGCACGTCATAGAATCACGGTAATATCTGGACCATGTGGAACTGACAGCAACACCTGAGATGCAGTCGGGTCGCGTGATATTAAATCAGCTGACCAAAATCACAGAAGGCTTAAACATATATCCACTGTGGATCGTGGGAGAAAAAGTGTCTGAAATCGACGATGATAAAGTGAACGTTCACATCTAATTCTTAAAGGAAAACTTTCTACAACTTGAATTGCTGCTGAAGAGTTTAGTCGACGCATAATGATTCTCTACTTTCACAACATCGATGAAAACTTATTTATAGAACCACGTCAAGAACTAGAATCTTACAATCGCTGTTACCACCGCAGAGTCTACGTCTACAAACACGGGTACCAACGTTACAAGTGCATCCTGAGAGTGATTTCGATGATTCCGCTGGTCGTGACGGCTACGGGAGTGATTTCTATGAGAGTACTACCCAATTCGATGATGTTGATTTTGTCTGGAGCTGGACTGACCATGCAGACCCCGATGAAACGACTCGATACGCGACTGGAGGCCAAAAAGCATAGTACCAAAGAGGTTATGCTGACCTATCAGAAAATGCGCAATAAGATCGGTTCTTATCTCCTTTTGACATGGAATTACTGATCGGAGAAATGAAAACTACAGACGGCCTCGTTGTGGACATGGTAGGCAATCAGTGTACGACCCTTAGCTGATTCGAAAAATATACGATCAAAAATATAGAAAGAATGTCTGACGACGACGAGGTCTTTGTGATGGACGTGATCTTGCATCACATCGAAACGCTCCATGAAGCCATTGTCACAGTCTTACGAATTCGCGTGACCGTAAACATCGAACTGATATTGACCAGACCACAAGGAGCATCTCATGTACAGGCCTTACTGATGCGAGAACAACGGTCCAGAGAGGGTATCGTGAAGATCTATTACGACGAACATCTGATTCGACTGAATTGCATGAGATGTCTGAGCGAATAAACGCTGAAGAAAATTTTAAAATTACCTTAGTATAGAGCACCATAAAGGTAGAGATGGCAGAACATCATGTGGATGACACGCGGTATCTCACGTCGTCTTGGAAAATCGGAAAGATCTCGAGGAGGCCATCATCAATGCGTTTCATCTTAGCATCGACATTAACGTGAATCTCACCCTCACCAAAGTCGCAGGCATAGGACACGACCTCGTCCTGCTCACGGAGGCGCAGCAGAAAACACTCTACGGCACTGGTACGCTCAACATCTCCTACGATAAGGAACTCCTGTTCAAGCATTGCATCTTCTGCATGCATCGAGAAGAACTCCTTAAGATGCTGTACAGATTCTCCAGCCCATAAATAAAAAAGGAGTAAAAACGTTGGTTTTTGACATATTTTGTTTTTGCTATCCGTCAGGTATTATATCGAAATTACACAGTCGGTTATCCGATTTATCTCCGTTAAGAGGAAAGACGGAATAGCCGATTGGAACCACTCCCTGATGGGCTTCAAACACGAACCGATGACGGTACATGGTCGCCCTCACTCCATGGACAAACAAGCAAACGATAGAATAACGACCAGTGCTAAACCTTACCACGTGTCTGATCTATGTACGTAAGCTACGTACCTCTCCTTTCATGTTTGCCTCGTAACGACTAAACACTGGATGTACTTCCCATGGAAACGCTGTTTCCCGAGCCTGCACAGCAGGCTGTGTCATAGTTAATCTTAGCCAAAACCTCGTTGAATATCTCTGAATTAATCTTTGGTTTCTGGGTAGTTCTGGCTTTTTCGTAGTAATATTTGACTGATCGGATGTTTCGTCCGCCATAGCGCTGACACACTTGGAGTTGACCACAAACTCCTTCTTGACATCCCAAGCATGGTTTCATTCCTTGGCATGGTGCTATATAATAGGTATTGAAAATTTTTCTATGACAAAATAAACAAGCAATTAGAGAAATCACATATGAACAAGCAGTTGGAGAAAGGAAATACAGGGCAATATTATATAGCATCACTATCGTTGCAAGGATAGACCAAAATCTTGTCCTAGTAACAATGAGAAGCAGAATTCTACATCAGGTTGGTGCCGATCCAGAAAGAGATTTTATCCTTCGTCATGATATCGCTCGTCGACTCAGAGACACCGCTCAGTCTATATCGACTTCTCCGATTCCCTATCCCAGATCCAATGCCGCTGTGCATGAGATCATCGAACGAGTACGAGGAGACCTCAAGGCGATGCCAGGGAGGGATCCTGCACGCCAAAAGTTCATGAATGAGTACTAGGTAATAGCAGGACGAGAGATCCTCACTGCACAGCAGTACATGAAGCATCTGCGGGACAAAACAAAGCTCTTACTGGAAAAACCGTTAATCCTTCCAATATCCTTCGACTTAGCACAAAATCCTCGGTCGATCACGTCGAGTAGATATCGAGAAAACACTACCCAAGATCGATCAACGCGATCAGGTCACACATCTTCAACCACCTAGACGCGTTGAAAAAGCGTACGGAGGCGCTGACAAAGGATTTATTTACAATCATTCCCATATCCTTCAGCGCGCAGTCGACCCATCACTCTTGCAGCACATTCTACACCCTACTGTCCAAGCAAAACTGTGCATCCATACAGCCATCAAACTGGGTGTAGCTCTCAACGTTCATCGTGTATCGTAGTAATGATTGCAGTCACATCGTTGACAACGCCTGGTCGTTTATCCAATGTCGCATTGAAGATCAAACGTCAGGATCAGCTTGGATCTTTGCCGGAGTCAATTCTATCTCGTTTCAAACTTCCAAATTCACAGCGTTACGAGGAAGCAAGTACGTACCACTCCCAAGCCAATCCTAGCTAGCAAAGCCTGGATCAATGTCAAAAACAACGATGACTACTGCCTCATGTAGCTGTCCTCTCCGCGCTATATCCCGCTGAGACAATGCCAAACGCGTCTCCAAGTACAAGCCGTATTTTGATATCCTTAAAACTACCGGCATCACCTTTCCCGCAGGGTCAAAGACGTCTTTCAACTAGAAACACTCAACGAGGGACTCTCCATCAGCGTGTTCGGACTCGATGATCAAAAAGTTGGCGATAAACAGTTCCTGGTCTGTCAACTGCTGATCTCTAAAACTGCCTCATAACGGAGCATCAATTTACTGCATTAACTAAACCTTTTCGTGCACATGAAAGACTTCAGCCGGTTATGTCGATCTCACCACACGCAGCACAAATTATGGGTATTTCTGCTATCGATGCTTACAATGATTTCCTCAATTCGAAAAACTTCAACATCATATCTCGTCGGAACACTGTCAAGAAGTACAACCCGTACAGATGCAACCCGAGGGAACACTGCAGTTTGAACAGCACCGCAAAAAATACGCTCATGCTTTATATACCCTCTTTGACTGAGATGCCATCCTGGAAAAAGTAGAAGGACCCTCCCCAGATCCTAGCCATTCTTTCACTCAGGTAGAACGCAAACATGTCCCATGCTCGATTGGATTTAAGGTACGCTGCCCTATCGATGAATCCCTGCCGTCGGAGTATCGGCAGCATCGTGGTGAGGATTGCACTCCTTGGTTCCTTGAACAAATCGCAGCAGAGCTAAAACGCATTCGGGAGATTCGAGAAAAAACAACAACTACGACAGCACAAGTCAGCTCAGCAGTGTCATATCTGCGAAGAGTAATTTAAAGCCGCACGATCAAAAAGTCAAAGACCACTGCCACATCACTAGCCACTATCGAGGAGATGCCCATGCTGATTGTAACTTACGCTTTAAGGATCCAGACTTCCTTCCAGTCATTGCCCATAATCTACGAGGCTATGATGGACGTTTCATCCTGGCGGCCCTCAACCATCCATGCGTTAACCCGATTCTCGCTGCGGTGGAAACTCAGATCAGATGTATTCCCAACAATTTCAAAAAGTTCATGTCGATCACTATTGGACATTTCCGATTCATCGCCTCCTTCCAGTTCATGTCCACGTCGCTGGAAGAACTCGCCAAGTACTGTCCTTAGTTCAGCCACCTCGATAAGGAATTTGGTGATCAAGCCGATCTTCTCAAACAAAAATTAGTTTATCCCTACGAATACATCGATTCCTCCTCGCGCTTCGACGACACTTCGCTATCCCCTCAAAAAGACTTATTCTCATCTAAGCATGGCAGGAATCACCGATGAGGAATATCAGTACGCATGCAAGATATGGAACGAGTTTGACTGTCACACTCTCGGGGATTATCCCGACGTTTATCTCAAAACGTAAGTACTCTTTCTCGCGAATGTCTTCAAGAATTTCAGACGCATGTGCTTAAGCCATAACCAACTCGATTCCCTCTGGTATTTCTGCTCACCGGGACTTTCCTGGGATGCCATTTTAAGCACACTGGTGTGACCTTAGAACTCTTCACCGATCCAGACATGTTCATGTTCACCGAACACATGGTACGAGGAGGTATCTCCGTCATCAGTAAAAAACACTCTGTAGCTAACCACAAGTATCTGAAACACCATGATCCCACCAAACATCCCGTGTACATCCTCTACCTCGACGCCAACAATCTCTATGAATGGGCCATGCCACAATCACTTCCTCTGGGAGATTTTCACTGGATCAGCAAAGAATAATTCCTCCAGGAAAGACAGAGAGGATACCACGACGACTGAGGCTATTTCGTCGAAGTCGATCTCAGCTATCCTCCCCATCTCCACGAACTTCACAACGATTATCCCTTCTGCGCTGAACCACTTCTTGTCTACCCTCTATGCTCTCTCAGGAACAGCTAAAATAAAGGAAGCAGTTCGGACTCGGAGATGCTAAGGTAAAAAAACACATACCCAATCTCCACCACAAAACCCATTACAAATTGCATTCTCGACTTCTCGAACAAGTTCTTCAGCACGGACTCATTCTCGAACAAGTTCATCGAGTACTCACGTCCATCGCCGTGGATGAAACCCTACATCAATCTCAACACAACACAACGCGTCAAAGACTTCTTCAAACTCAAGAACAATAGCGTCTTCGGAAAAAAAACATGCAAAACATCAGAAATCGAAAGAAAATCGAAATCGTTAATAACCAACGTCGACGAGACAAACTCGTGGCCAACGATGCCTTTGTCAGCATGAAAATTTTTGATGAAGAACTCGTTGCCATCGAATCCAGAAAAAACAATCTCTTACTGGATGAACCTTTCTACGTCGGAGCAGCCGTTCTCGATCTCTCCAAAATGCTCATGCTGAAGTTTCATTACGACTTCATCAAGCATAAGTATGGAGATAAAACCACACTACTCATGACCGATACCGACTCGCTCGTCTATGAAATGCATGCTGACGATGTCTACGCAGACCTCTATCAACATCGACGTCTCTTCGACCTTAGTGATTAACCGCCAGACCATCCTTTTCACTGTCAGAGCAATAAAAAGGTACTAGGAATGTCCAAAGATGAGACATGTGGCATACCCATCAGGGAATTCATAGGACATCGATCCAAAATGTATTGCTTTACACGAAATGATGGTATTCTTATGAAAAAAGCATAGGGAGTCAAAAAACCTGTTACCACCAAATAAGCCACACATCAGCATTATAGACAAGCACTGCATGGACACATGAATTACTACGCCGTGAGAACATTCCGATCACAACGACACCACCTCTCTGCCACACTCATATATAAAAAAGGATTATGCCTCTTCAATGATAAGCGATACTCCAGCGATGGCATTCACACATTCGCTCATGGACACAAAGTTATACCAAAAAGGTGAGCCAGAACCCACCTTCTAGCACAAGTGGGCCAGAACACAGTAGTAGAGGGTTCACACTCACGCAGGTGAGCCAGAACACCCCTTCGAGCACAGTTGAGCCTGAACCCAGTAGTAGAATTCTTTGAGGGTTCACACTCACCTAGACTACGCAATGGGATAGGTGAGCCAGAACCCCCATTAGCGTCTACTACTCACGTTTAACTTGGGCCTATTTGTCAAAGGTCAATAAAGATTCAGGTAATTTTATTTAAATGTATTTTTATTGCTTACGAAAAATGCCTCATAATCCATGGTAAATGATGTATTTTCTCCCAGTTGTTGTTCAGCAAAATATGATAGTCTTGGTACAGATGAACTTGTAACTTAAACACATGTACTACACAGCGACAGTTTTAACTTTTTCTGACAAGAGCCCAAATAGAAGAAAAATCTATTTCTAACTACTTCTGTAATGCATAAAGAAAACAAGTTGTAAACAGTTCGTTTTCAGGGTTAAAATGGGCTGTTAAAATGTAAATGTCAAATACAATTCTACATTTTGGTTGATCTCATAGGCTTGCACATAATCACTTAAGATATTCATCCTAACAATAAGAACTGACCCACGACAAAAGAAAATCTGTCTTGTTCAAGTTTTAGCTTAAATACTACCAATGGACGGTAATAAAAAAGAAACAAAGCTATTCCATGTTGCTTCAACTTTGTAAGACCAAGAATTCTCCTCTAGCTGTCTTATACCTAAATGATGGAAGTTGCTTCTATTTACGTTTCAAACAGGTGGTTATATGATAGTGAAATTTTACCTATTTTTAACCTTTAAACTTCATTCATTAGAGTCGCTTTGAATCGAAAACTAAATTATTTCTGATACATACATTGCTGTTTTTACAACTACATCCGACACTACTTCACTAAAGCAAATTCTGGTCGGTTAGAGGTATCTACTTGGTTACAAACATCTACTGCTTGGTTACAAACATCTACTACTTGGTTACCGGTATCTGCTACTTGGTTACAAACATTTACTACTTGTTTACGTGCATTTACAACTTGGTTGCAGGTATCTACTACTTGGTTGCAGGCATCGACTAATAGGTTAAAGGTATCTACTAATTGGTTACAGATATTTCCTTTCTTTTAATCTCCCTCGCGTCTTTCAGTAGAGTATTCCAAATTAACAATCTCTCATTGATCAGATTGTGTTTGGTGCGTGGAATATAGAACCAGCCACCTCGTCACACTGTAAAATTATGATATAATTTAATTCCCATGGTCTCGACATACGCTGTCATCAAAAACTCTTTTTACGTAGATCGGAGAGTATTTATATTCCATAACGCATTTCGTTCTTCATTAAATGATTTTAGTAAAATTAGGCCCATCTGCGCTGGTCAGTGGGTCAAACATTGCTATCAGTTTGTCTGTTTCCATTTTATTTTCATTCTAAATTTGCATTTTATAGCATGTCTGCTCACTACTTATGTGTATATATTTTTTTCTGCGTGGCTGCAAATGTTGTTTGGTTGAAACTAAGAACAATGCGGTGCAACCTGTCTTAAACGAGCACTGCTATGAGAGAGCATCTGTCTTGAAAGACGACATTCTGAATGGAAGAATTTATTAATCACAGTGTAATGGCCTGTCATGAGAGACCACCTGTCTTGAGAGACAACGATTTTTTGGCAGAATGGGTTGTATTTTGTGACAGGTTCTGAAGTGTGTAGTAACAGAGTAGTGGCTATTTGTTTATTCAACATGCAGACTGAATGTTTCAAAAACTGATTGTGTAAGAAGTTTGCTTTTTGCTTTAGGGATAATATGGAATTAGGAGCTTGGTGGTATTATAGTTTTGTGTGCATTTTTTACAATGCTGATTATTTGTTTCTGGCTTTATGTCTCTTAATTCACGAAGTATGGTGGATATATGTACATTTATATTTTGATCATTACCAGGAATTTCATTATTTTATACAATATTGTATCATATAGGCAACATTTTTCTTTTGTTTTGTGTTAGCTGTTTTTGGAAACGTTGGCAGTCTGTTCTCAACATTCTCCCCGTCGGTTATTTCTTTGATGTTAGTTACTAAGAGACATGCGTGTTGTTATTAGTAAGAGCCATGCGTGCTGTTAGTTTCCAGAAGACATGCGTACTGTTAGTTAGTTACTAAGAGAGTAGCATGAAGCCATGAAAATTCTAAGTCTATTTTGGCCGTATTTGTAGCAAACCCAATTTCATTTTTAACGTAAATCAAACTTGGCCTAAATAAGCATGGTACAACCATTGTGTCAAATATAATTTCAACGCATTGAACCGATCCTGTGTTATAGAGCGGAAGCAAATTTGTAAGGTACAGATGGAAAATAGATAACAATATATGCCCATCCATGAAATAAGAGTTTTTATTTTTAATCAAGATAACCACGAAAAACACATGCAGCCAGGACCGGCCTTAGGCCGATTGACCAGATTTGCGTTCACAGGGGCCACGCGCGTTAGTAAGAAAGTTTTAAGTTGAATATCATATAAAACTTGTTTAAAAGTTTATTTCCAAATGCCGTGCTCACAGGAAGCACCGCCAAAATTATCGCAATCGTGCCCCGCGTTTGTTAAGGCCGTTCTTGCCTGCAGCATAAAAACTAATTTGATCAGAGTGCTAAAACTGTATGTACATTCATGAATGGAATGGAAGAGAAGCCGCTTATTTCATAGGTAAAAATGATTATGTCTTCAACGAAGACAAGCACTGAAAATTACTTGATATCTTTACAACGAAACCTTTGCTCAAATTTGGAAATATTTAGCATAAACATCAGTTAAATGAGGAAGCTGGGTAAGCATATTCTACCATACTTTGTGTCAAAATGATATAGTCACTTAGTATTTTTTTATGCCCATCCAGTGTAAATTGGAGATCTAAAGCTGTAAACCTCATTTTGCTATACACACGCTAAACATTATTACGTTTAAAGGATTGTTTTAAACGGAAATTGATTCTATTCCCTAACGTTCCCCCAAAATTGTGAAAATTATAAGGAATAAGTTCATATAGTTGATTTCATTATGCTTTAAAGAGCATGTTTGCTTTACAAGTTTATTTTGCAACGTTACCACATAATTTGAGTTAAGTTTATGCAGTAACGTTCCCACACAATTTTAATAGTTAAGTTTATGTTGTAATATTACCACGCAATTTTTTATACGAGCTGCTAAGTTAATTTCGCTACTTGTCAGATATTTATGTTTCCTTTTCCAATGATCTATAATTATCTACTTAACTGCGTTCGATTCCCAGCGTGTGACTATGGTATTATATCTAACCAAAGTATTGTATATCCCAAAGTATACGTTAGTATTGTTACAAGCCAGGGGTCTTTGCTTGACCGAGCGGTGTCAAACCCTGGCGCGATTCCCGCTAGAAGTCATAAGTTTACCCCAAATTTCCAAAGACTTCTATACAACTTCAGTTGTAAGTTAGAAAGCCGGACGTGTCCATTCTATACATAAATTTTACTCTAATCAATGTAAAACCACAGATTTTCCAACTTGCCAAATATCTATCAACCGCACGTTTGCATAGTTTCCCTTCATCAACTTTCCGTACCGTCAGCAGTTCACGCCATAGAAACTCTACAACTATCCCCTAACACAGGGAACTATTTTAACTACGCCACCTTAGGCCAGTCAATCTATGGTTTCAAGGCACATCACGCCAGTACAACTGCATCACATTTGCCACCATGGCGACATAAACGGTATCTGCAGAGTTCCTTCTCATTTTATTCCATTGTGTAATTTACCGGTTTCCTACCGTAAATACTGCCACTGCAGTCACAACACCAAGGTACACTACTAGATTTTATTAAGGACTACATTATGACAGGGACAGTCATGCGGTTTGGGTGTAATTCGCTACTCACTGACCATGGCATCATGGAAACTCACTAACACTTTCTCTCCGTGACGTTTGCTCCTAATAATTGGCTAATTATTTCGGGCTACGGAATATTTCCATTGCACCGAATTCCAATAATCAAACAAGTAAAATCACACAAATCTAAGAATTCCTTAAACGGGGCTCTATAACCAAATGCGCATCTCCAAACTTTATTACAGTATCACTCAGTCTGGTCTTGGGTTTAGCTGTTTATTTTCAGTAAAATTATTAGGATTGAATTTTTCCCTAAATTGTATTGAAAGTAAATTTTCACTTAATTATATTGAAATTAATTTTATTTATTTCTGTACTACAAGTGTGTATTATTTTAATAAATATTGTGCTCTTATGAGAAATTGTAAAACCCATTGTACTATATAACGCTTTTCTTTTGTATCCTAAGTCAGCAAATTTTAGACTCGGTTGTAAGTTGTGCTGAACAAGCAAATTCCATTTTGCTGAGTATATCTGAAAGATTCCACGTGTTTCTTAAAACAAAAATGCTGTAACAGCAGATTTTCTGTCTGATGACGTAAACAGATACAAAGAATATCAGTCAGGGAGTCTTGCTCTGATTCAAAATGAATGAACACAATAAGTAGTTAGACGAATGTCCATATTTGGCCTTGAGGATACGTCCAAAATCGCGTCTAAATTGAGAACAAGCTTTGCGCAAATCAGTTCATTCATCGAGAATCAGAGAGCTCTGTCTTCTTTACAGGTAAGCAGTGTTTGTGTTCGTAGACTTCTTTAGGGTATAAGGACTTTTAATGTTCAAGATTTTAACAGTAAAAATTCACTCTAGGCTCGACATTTTTGCAGCATTTTGTGTGATCTATTCTATTTTATATCATAATGTATTGGAACGTTTAATTATTTAGAGAATTTTATATTCATTTCATTTATAGTATTGATTATTGTAAAAGACGAATTCGCTACATATTTCATGTTTAGTAAAATTTAATTTGGAAATAAATTATTCTTTAAGTAATAAAGAATAATGTAATAGAATCCTATTCCAAATTAGTATTCTATTTTAAATTTAGTAAAATGCATTTCTTCAAAATAATTGTTGCATTAATCGCAAATGTTGAATTTTATATTCTTTGGCTATCGCGAATTTAGTGGATATTTAATTAACTGTATTATATTCTAAAAGGCAGAAATTATACAAAAACTTTATATTTAAAATACAAGAAATACATATAAAATTACAACTTTCCTTCGAGCTTACCAACTTCATACATTTGTATAATTTCTGCCTTATATATATATATATATATATATATATATATATATATATATATATATATATATATATATATATATATATATATATAATTCATCAAAAATCAGAGACCTCTGTCTTCTTTACAGTCGTTCCCGTACCTTTGCTTGCCATATTCCCGAAAGATACAGACGTATCTACACCCTTATGTGTGACGCCTCTTCTTAGCAGAGCCTG
>JAECUM010029981.1:0-16634 GCA_016617855.1 Megalonaias nervosa
TCCACTTCTTGCAGCTATACCAGCATTAATAGCCGCTGCAGCCCCAGCTGTTGCAAAAGCAGCTGCGTTAGGCGCTGTTGGAACCGCCGCTGGAATGGCATTAAAGAAAGCAACAGGTCAAGGAATTATACACGCAGAAAACTTAAAAAAAAGATCACGGGCAAAACAACACGGAAGACGTCTAAAAGCACCAAACGTGCCACAGCCGGGCCATCTAATATTATCAGGCCCAGTATACGGTCACGGTCTAAGATTGCCAGGGACCCCATATTCATGGTACGGAAAGGGTCTAAGACTTCCCGGGACAGTTCATTGATTCTGCCCATGTCCAATTTTGATTTACTTGATGCCGCTGAAAAATTAAAAATAAAATACTTCAGAGGGGTTTTTATGTGTGATCAATTACCAAAAAAAAACAAACAATACTGAAACAGGTATTATTAATCTCGATAAAGCTCTGGTCCAAGCACTCATTGGGTTGCATATGCAATTGATCCACGTGGAATTATTTATTTTGATTCATATGGACTAGCACCACCAAAAGAATTTTTAAAATATGTTAGTAACATGCAGAATATTCCAATCTGGTATTCAATGCTACCGACACAAACATTAACGGATCCACCAATATGTGGTCGTGAAGTACTCGCTGTACTTGATTCTGATTCAAGATCAACAACGCCACCTCATAAAGTCGTGCATGAATATACTACGTTGTCACATTTAAACAGACATTAATAAATATAATGGTAGATATTTACGGAAGATCTCCTCGCGGTAAAGCTCATCAGCAAGGTGATTTATCTAAATATGCAACTCTTGACAATCTCAGAAATGAAATCGATGATTTATTAAACATTACAAGTGTGGATCAAAATGAAGTCATTTTTCAGGATAAACAAGGATGATTAAAAACAAGTAATATACAACTGCCAGATGTACTCATACGAATTCCTACCACGGTTGTTAATAATATTGTTACTTTTACTGATCAAGGTAAAATACAAAATTCCGGTAAGTCAGTCAACGATTATATTAAGAAAGCTGGTGATTCATTCATGGATAACATTATCATGAATCAAAATAAAATTATAGACCTTGGAAACCCAACCGCAAATACGGACGCTGCAACGAAGAAATACGTCGACGATCAAGAATCTAAGTACGTATTAGCCAACAGTGGTATAATGCGTGCATTTCTCAACATGAATAATAATGGTATTAATAATCTCAGAACACCAGAATTAGATTTTGATGCTGCAATGAAAAAATGCGTCGATGATAAGGAAATTCCAGTAACAACTTCCTTAACAACAATCAATGATGAAATGACCGCATTTAGAACTGATTTTTCTAATCACGTACAAACGTTCTTAAATTTTCGTCGAAATATAAACAGATCTATTAATGAATTTTTTGAAAGTCCACCAACTGTTGACATAAAACTCGCCGACGTTAACACGAAACTCAATAATATTGTCAGTGGAATCCCTAATATTGTTAGAAAAACTAATCTGATTAAAATTCCACACAAACAAATTAACAATATCGTGTACACAGTAGCATCAGGATCATCAACATGGACACCGCGTGACAACAGTCTCGAACATACCGCAGAAGTAACTGGGTTATACAGGCTGTCCATGTCTGGTTTGGAAATTACTGTGGCCACTTCATCATCACCAAATGTACATTATAATCCTCTACTGGTGATGCTAAATAAGAACACCAAAGAAACATTTACGTTGACATCAACGGAAATGCCCCTGAGACGTTACTGGTGGTGTCTGGAATTTGTAGCTGAAACTCCTCAATTAATTACCTAATTAAATGACAACGTCATTAAGTATAATGAATCAAACCCAAGGACCCCAGTCCCACATCGACGTTCAACGTCACAGATACAGTCAAATATGTAAATGTCAGATTGAATTAAAAAATATCACTGACGATTATATAGTAAAAGTAAAAAAATATTGCAGACATATGGTTGATGTTGATATAATTGTTTACTCAGTTTCTGCTATTATTGCTGGAGCCAGATTATTATTATCAACAATAACAATGACAGCGTCTGCAGTTGTAACAATTGTCGTTTCAACTTCAACGACTATCGCAGGTATTCTCAGTATTATCGCTAAGAAGATATCTGCATGTACAAATGATAAATTACACGAGTATATAATAAAATTACATACATTAACAACAGCTTATTCTAAACTATCGTCATATATTTCGTCGTACCTCAGCGATGGTAAAATATCTGATGAGGAGTTCGCAACGATAATGAAAACCTACGATGAAGTATTCCTTGACAATAGCCAAGGCGATAAAGCAGAGGATCAAAAATTCCCAATTTAAAATAATAACAATACTAATAATGTCAGCGTCCTTGACTGAGTCAAGAGAATTACTTCAACAGATCATCACTAATACAGCACCGTCAAAAACTACAATGATATCATTAAGTTCGACCAATCCTGAGTTTAGCATCAACTTTCCGACCGCAATTCCAGCAAAAGAAATAGCATTAGCACAATTATGAGTTTATCATAGCTGGCCAAATATTAGATCAAAACCATTCAGTGGACTACAACCGAATAATTCATTAGTATTTGCAAATAAAAATGAGCCTGATGGAACTCCTGACTGGCAAGTAGTTAGTATTCCAATGGGCAGTTATCAAATAGAACAAATCAATGATGAATTCCAATGCAGGATTAAATCCATTGCAGGAAAAGAATCAAAGATTGCCATTACTGTTCACGAATCAACGCTGTCATCAGCCATTGAAATATTATCGCTGGATTACGCCGTGGACATATATCAGTCTTCGATTAGGTCAGTATTAGGATGGCCTGAAGTTGTACCAGTTTACACAGGACCACCCGAACCAAAACAATCTGATTTCGTTACAGATAAAAGGATATTTATAAAAATCCCAGAATATCAAAAAGGTAATAAATATCCATGGATAGGACCTCCTGAAGGAGAAGGACTTGATAGATTTATAGATGGAACACCACAATATTTTTTGGACATATCTGTGAGTAAAAAAAATGAAAATGGATTTCCATCAATATGATCAATTACAAGTCCATCTTTAATGACCCCATGAAAGCATTCATAGATGAATCTATGTGGGAAATAATTTTTATTTCCACTGGTATTAAATACAAAATAACCAAATTTATTAACACTACCGACTGGGTTTTTTGCTCGACAATTTCTGATCACACCATAACGAGATGCTTCATAATTTTTAATAATCGGATGCGTTACAAACTCATTTTGCTCCATTTTTATAATAATATTATTTGTCTAAATCATTATTTTGAAAATCTAGCGAGATAATCTTCTGTGGTTTTTATAGGAGACTTGACTTTTTTTTATCGTAATATCGTTTTAGTTCTCTATACTTTTTACCACCGCATTTTACACACAACTGAGTTTTTCCTCTGACTCCAACACCACACTGCACACACGGTTTTGGTCCTAGACACCCATATCTAACGCTTTGCATAACGGTAGCCGCAGAATTCATTTACGCATGCTTTGTTACAAGGAGAAGTATATCCGATCATAAGCCAATTACATCGATTCTTTGTTTGAATCATTATATATATATATATATATATGTTAAAATTCAATTTAAATATATATTTGTCTTAATTATAATAATGGAGGAATTATCCGCAATTGAACCTTCCGCCATCTCAGCGGGAGCTAGATTTGATCTTGACAAACTACAGAAATCTAAATTTAGTTTTTCGATGCAAGATCTGGCTTTAACAAATATGGATATAACTAAACGTATCCGTGAAGCCAAGAAGGAATTTTGAGATGATGGTACGGCTCATGGGTGGTCGTCATTCAGGATCATGAATACCATTGATGCTAGAATGAGTGACGAACGAGGTAAAAATATTATCAACTATCTCGACAATAAACGATATATTATTCTAGTAAAATTTATTGTAAATACAGACGAAGACACTTGGATTATTCGTGATAAGCGCGACCCTATACGCGTTACTGGAAATAACACTGTTACATTAAATAACAAATCCAAACCCGGAATACTGACTGGTATTGACAAACCGTATTATGAACGAGTTTATCCTGTGACTGCGGTTGTCTATGCAATATATCCGCTGAATAATAAACCTGACGTCAATGATCTCAAGCCGATGAGACTGTCAGAGTCAAGAATAAATTGTGTAGCTGAACGAGTTACAGAACACTTCACAAACGCAATACGTGGTAATGGTTTAACAGATTTACGACGTAAAAAAATAAATACATGGGCAGAAGCAGTTAAAGATACTGGAGCATCTATTAAAGATGTTGCTGAGCTGGGAAAGATATTAAAATTCCCAATAACAGTGAAGACGTTAACCGGAGAGATTTTGTATAAATCGAAATATGAATCAAGAGGAGCTTCGATAGATATTATTGATCATAACGCACACGCATGGACTGTGGCAGTAACAATATTTCCACAAGACAGAACGGTTAAATTTTATGATGGTCATATATTTGATTTTATTAGAAATATCAGTAAAAGTGACCCTGTATCTGTTTGGTTGTTTCAAAGTTCAGAATATGATTATTATGATCAGTTTGTATGGCCTGGTGGGGATATTTATCATATATAATCTCTTCATAAAGAAATGAAAAATCTTGCGCTGAAATATACTTCAGACCATGTCAAGGTTGGACAATTACTGAATAATTGTTTTACCGTTCCATCAGTTGCTGTTCACTTTGCTCAGGAGAAAAATTCATGGAAACCGACACGATTGGAATTTCTTGAAGATGTCCAAAAAAGTTGTATTGAATATGGGCACGGTGGATTATGGAATACTAAATACGATTATAGCGACGTAATCTCAATTGATATGGTAGCGTATTATCCTGGAAGTTTTCTTGGATACGAGAGTGTTCTGAATACTTTAAGAGATTTGGACATCCATCACACGAGATGACCAGAGTTGCAATAAACGGACTCTTACCAGACTTTGACCTGACTGGATTCGCCTATATAGAATCATTTCAGTTTAAAGAAAATCTCCATCCGAGTTGGTTTGGAAAACATTTTTCAGAAAAAATGTTGGGTTCCAATAGTACTATTACGATATATGCTCGATAATAAAATATTGATAACATCGAAGGTAAATGAAGCGATTATATCATATCGTCCACAGAAACAAGTTTGGTTACCAGAACCGGATAGATTTAATATTGATGATGTCAGGAAAGAATTTCCTGACCTTAACGAAGATGATATTGTTAAAATTGCTGATAATACATCTAAATGCAGGAAAGAAAGCGATGAGAAACTTGCAAAAGATCTTGGTAGAAAGATAATCGGTAAAATTACACAAGCAGGATCATATGATCATAAATGACACTGTACAAGATTAATTATGGACGATGCTGAACTCGATTTTATAATCGCTGATACAATGGAAAAAAACACATTTATAAATCAAAGTAATGCTTATTTATCAGACAGAACCAAACTAGGTACAATTGTGAGCTATATTGATGGCGACTCACCGCAGTTTACTCATTTAAGATCTTCGATGCTATCGTACGTTTCGATAAATCTATTGTCGATGATAAATAGATTTCCTCGTTACGCTGTCAGAGTTGCTACGGATTCGTTTTATATAAATAAAAAATATACAGATTTGTTAAAACCACTACTCAGTAATGGTGAATGGGGATCATGGAGAATAAAACAAGAAAATATACTTAGTTATTCTGAATCTGCCAATATTGAAATTAAGGAAATATATTACAAGAATAATCAAATATCAGAATTGTCATCTGCACCATCTGTATATGATCCTGTGGCTAGACATAAGACTGTTTATCTTAATGGATGTGGTGGTTCAGGTAAAACAACTCGTGCAATTAAATTATTCCTGAACAACCATTCAGATATAATTGTTTTGACACCTACACATAAACTCGCCAGAGAAATAAAAGAACGAGGAGTAAAATCATGTACATATCATAGTTTCTTCAGATGGTGCGGAGACACATGGACTCCTGAGCCAATGGTGAATGTGATGTGATGTGATTATGATTTTTAATGTAGCTTTAACAATTTTTCAGTCATATCACCACGATGTCTGCAGTGTGGCAGTTTATAGTGATGTCTAGCACTGGGGCATCATGCTGCAGACATGTAGCATGATGTCCCACCCAGTCACATTATCCTGAAACCAGGCCGACCAGTCCTAACTCTAACCTCTTAATGCTGAGCGCCAAGCGAGGCAGCTGTTAGTACCATTTTTGTAAGTCTTTGGTGCGAATGGTGAATATATACCCAAGTATATTATCTGGGACGAGATAGACATGGTATCGTTAGAAATATTAAAAATATTCCTTGAATGGTTGTTGACTAAAAATACCGCTGTAATAATGTGTGGCGATCATGGTCAACCACCATCTTTCGTCGGTCAATCTCCGCATGAATGGTTAAAATCATTTGTAGATTACTACAAAGAAATAAATGATGATCATAAGAGCTATTGATGAATCGCTGAAAGAGTTTAAAAGATTAATCAGACTACAACCAGATAGAATACAATGTGAGATAATGCGTAAAGTAATTCCAGAAACTCCTGTGAATGATTTTTGGAACTTATGGAGACCAAATGATTTAATAGTTGCGAGTAGAAAAATAGTTCGTGATGAACTGCAAGAGAAAATATTTCTGTTACATAAGGAAAAATTTTCAAATCTACCTGTACCATTGTGTTATCGCCCAGCAGATACTCGACGACAGAATATTGAAGTTGAAATTCCTGGTGGTGGGATACAAAATCTTGTATTGAATGATATTGTTTTGGTTGCTGTTGATGTTGTTGAGAGCGCATTAAAGATGTATAAAACTCCATGGAAATTAGGATACGCTATAACAATTCATTCGTCACAGGGATTAACTATTTCTGATACAAATATCTGGATTGTCGATGATTGGATCGAATGGTCAAATTTAGTTTATCTCGCAGTGTCTCAAGTCAGAAGAATATTTCAGCTGTGGAGGATTATCATAGAGTATGTGATAACTGAAGAAATCACCAGCGACTTTGTTGTCATAAAGAAAAAATTAGCGAGTTATAAGCAATGTGACAAAAAAAAATAAGCGTGACTTTGATCTTGATATTGAATTTATTATAACACTGAAACAACAACAGAACAATCATGGTGCAAGTTTTAACACAATAATGTTGTGGCAGTATTTGAATAATAATCCAAGACAGTTCACCGTGGATAGAATTAATAGTAGTCTTGGTCACACACACAAAAATGTGATGCTAATGTGTCTTGAATGTAATCAACGTAGGGGTACAAGTTTACATAAGTGAAGGTGGTGGTAATTGTATGTCTTCAGGAATTATTTGTAATTGTTCATGTACAAATCTACGTTGAGGAGCCGTCGAATCAAGTCTGTAGATTGCAGGTCTACCTGTGGATCTAACCACGCTAGAAATTTTATGTGTAGTCACACTCCAGTTAGGATCAGTTGCTCTTTTTTTACCACCTTCAAGTTCACCAGGTTCATATAAATATCTTAGAATTAAATTACCTAATACTGGTTGAGGGGAAGATTCACGTCGTTGTCCGTAGCCATCGCTACAGGGTATATATTTCTTTGTAATTGCATTAGCAGGCTTCACAGAAGATACACGAGTAATTTCATTATTCAATGCAGTTACCACACTTGGTAACCTTGCAACCCATTCACGAGATCTCTCCCCAGACTTAAAGTCAGTGGATATTTCCTTTGCATATTGATATCCAAATAACCGCTCAGCAAGCGTTCGATTAAATCGTTCAACGATTGCCTGATCATGATGAATTTCAGTGTGTCCTCCTCTGATTTTAACGTTATGTTTTTTCATCAACAATGATGCTGCACCAAGAAATTCTTTGCCAGGATCAACCTGTAATAGTTGTGACCATCGCAAGGGTCCTCATTGATAAATTTGTTCAAACACAGATGTAACTTCAGATGCTGTTTTTGTTGATAGTGGTTCTGCTTCTTTACATCTACTTGCAACATCAACGACAGTCAATGCGTATTTGTACGTGCGTGATTGACGTCTACCAATTTTAATGGTGTCATTTGGTAAAAACAAAATATCTGCCTGATGAACTTCATTAGGGGTACTGACATCAAAATGTGCATACTGAATTGTTTTAGGTGGTGGTAGATAAACCATGCTGCAGCAACAGCATGTGGAGACTTTTGCTGCTGTAGCAAGTTTACTAATCGCTGCTCTGCCTTTCCAATATCCTATTGGACTATAATAAATGGACTCCATTATAATAATTATATAATTAATTACCCAGCTCCTAGCATTATTTTACCTTTCATAGCAGTTTTTATTAGAAATCTAGCAAGTTTTTCTTGAGAAATTTATTGGATGCAGAATTTAACGCATGAATCAATTTCACATCTGCGAGATGCCGTTGTCGTAAATCTTTACTTTTGTACGCAACATCATGAACATGACACACTTGATCAATCTTATTTATTGGATACTCTCCAGATCGCGGTTGATCTTGATCATCAAGTCAGATATCAAGTCGAGTTCCAGGACCACAATAATTGTATCCAGGAAGATGTTTCTCACCAGGGTATTTAGCCCATGGAACTCCTGGTAATTTTCCTAATGAAGCAGCGATATCTCCACCTTTGACTGACAAGTCAAGGGGAATAAATTTATATTTTTTTGTTCCACACTTTACACATTTGCCTGTAATTGCACGTCTTTTATTTTTTGTTATTATCGTTGTCAGTCAACTGGTATGGGTGGGTGCTCTGCATTTAACACAATATAAACTCATATTACTTATTATATGGTTATAATTGACTTCTCAGCGACACAAAAACAAGAACCAGTAAGGCACCATCCAGCACTACCAAATTATTAGAATGATTATAATATGCCCATCTGGATCTGGTAAGACACAATTATTACTTAATCTGATAATGCAATGGCTCAAGTGGAATAAATTATATTTAGTAGCACCATCTGTAGATGATCAACAATGTTATGAAGTACTTAAAGATTTTAATAAAAATGCAAAATTATTGGACGAAGACAGAAATGATATTATTGATTTTATCACCGATATTGATGAAGCTCCATCTGTAGATGACCTAGATGGATTTATTAATAACCTCGTAGTATATGATGATGTGATGCTGGACAAACAATCAAATCCAGCTCAGATATTTTCCAGAGGCAGACACAAAAATACTGACGTGATTTATGTTACTCTGCGATATACACAAATACCTAAAGTGATCAGAGATAACTGTAATATTTTAGTCGTGTTTAATGAAGTAGATAATTATACTTTACAGAATATTTATTATACTTGGTGTTCAGGGGATATGGACATGATTAAGTTTAAAAACTTCTTTTCAAAAGCACAAGTTGTTCCGTTTGGATTTATTACAATAAATTTACATGACCCAAGATCCAGGTATCGTATAGGTCTGGATAAAATCTTTGGTTAATTACTACAGCAGCAGAGGAGGTGAACGACCAAAATTGAATGACCCGGCGAGTAAACGAGTCGCATAAAAATTTGAAAAAAATATGTCAATGATGGAGTAACAAAAATGAGCTAACCCAGACGATTTGACGTTATTGTGGTTTGTTTTCCACCGTATGGAAGTATGCTCGGTTAGAGGCTTTAGTTTAACGTTATTGACCTTGTTTTCAGCCTTTGTAGGAACCTTTATTTTTTGTAAATAAGGTCTCCAGCAAAAAGGTCTGTTCACCTCTTCTGCTGCTCCTTGGTCCCAAAGTAAAAGGTTTGAGCAAACATGTTGCAGAATGAACTATTTTGGCTTTGTGATGATTAATACCACACGGGATAATCATGTTGTGTGGCAATTAAAATCTTTAAATAAAACCTAAACAATGGTCTTGATGTTGCCAACATCATTGGAAAAGTGACTGTCTTGCTTCCCACTAATGCAAGACTGACAAAAATGGTTGCTTAGTATAGAAAAAGAAATACTCCTAAAAAAATTATTACTATAAATTAACAGCTTTATTAAGAACGAAACAGAAAAAGCTTTATTTTGACACATGGGGAGCCATGGCGGCTCAGTGGTTAGCATGCCAAACTTGCAAGCCAGTGCTCACAGGTTTAAATCATTCCAAGCTCAGGCCAGGTCCATTGATGTTGTGCATCTCTAGGTATGGCAATTTACTCCCACTGTGTCAACACTGTAGCCTCTCATTTGTTGACGTCGCATTAAATATTAACCAAAATATTTACAGAAAATGCATCACAACCTTTGAACTGAAAATAATTTTTTATTCCCACACCTTCGCAGGATGATATTTTAGCACACTGATTGTCCATGTGGTAATGATCTGTGAGAGGAATATAGTTTCTGGACCTCTCTCTTGGAGTCTATGGGAGAATGTCAAAGGTCAGCTATGCAAAATATGCAATTAAAGGACTTACTTTCATTGATACTTATTGGAAACTTGAAACTATATACTTGCAGTCAAAGCAGAAAAACAATTTTGATCACAGTCACAAAAAAGGGGAGACAGAATATGTAATGAAAACTTGGTAATCTGCCATAATTCTAATAGTATTTTCTCCCTACCATGTTCCATGTTGTTACAGCGTGAAGTTTCAAGCAAGTCCATGTCTGAACCAAAAACAGCCAGGTAGACCCCAGTTCTCTCCCGCTGCAACTCATGGTATGTAAGGCCTGAATCAACGATGCATTCATAAACCACTTCCAGGACATGACGCAGCATTGGATTCATATGGTTTGCCTGCCAGAAAACAACAAGACATACTTTCTTGAAGACAAATACCACCAGTATTATTAACACTTTACCTCATGCAAGCGCCTTTGGATGCCTCTACTCCATTCTCATGGAAGCGTCTTTGGACGCCTCTGCCCAATTCATATGCAAGTGCCTTTTGACGCCTCTACACCATTCTCATGGAAGCGCCATTTGACGCCTGCTGTAAACATCAGCCATTCTGAGTGGGTTTTTGTAGTGCCACCTTCGGGAAAAACCCCTATTAGATACTACATTCATTGGTGTGAATGACCATTAATCAGATCACGTGGTCGCTGATTATGCTTTGGTCAAAATCTGCTATTTAAAGTAACTGGGTCGTATTCCCCATGCTCCAAAATGGAGGCTGCGGATTTCGTTCAGTACTCACAATTGGAATCACAACTATGAAAGCTTCAATAACTTAGGTAAAAGCTCTGATACTGATGTAGGCAGCAATTAGTTTTTATAAATTATCAAATTCAGATGATTTAGTGATGTAGATGCAAAGAAATTGTACATTTCGAGTATGAGAAATGGCAGCTACTGTTGGTCACACAGCTTCACTGACTTGAGATTCTTCTGTGAAAAATAATTATACAGCAATAACGATCAGATTTTACTCTTAAACCTTTCCATACATAATATGTGTACCAAAAATGTAAAATGGTTAACATACACTACACTGCTTAACAGTTAACAGGCAGGCCTATGTGTATGGCATCGAATAGGTAACAGGTGTTCTATTTATAGTGCACTGCACTGGGTAACTTTGCTGCATGTTTATCAAAGCGCTAAAAACCCAAACACTTTATGAGGTAAAGGGTTAAACAATGATGATGCATTCTTAGCCCTAAAGAAAATGAAAAAAATGAAAATTTAACTAAACAGTTAATACTCGATTCTGAAAAACATGGCTCTTTGTTTGCAACTTTAGCAAGACAGAAACAATACTCTTTTTTAAATGCATACCCATAATTCAACTATCTTTGCCACCACACTAAAGTTAGACCTGTACAAGTAGTTCCATGGGGGTAATAACTCATCGAAGGGGCAAATTCAAGTTGGGTATGTGCATTTACCTTTTCCTGCCATTAAGTATATACAGGTCATAGTATCATTGGATCTCAAACGTTTCCAACTATGACCCAAAGGCTATATGACCCACAGGCTATATCCCCCAAAGGCTATATCCCTGAGAGCAGGGATGAACCCCATTCATCAATTTCATGCCTGATAAATGCATATTTGCGTATCTCATAGTTTCTACATTTTGACCCAGAGACTAGATTCCTTTGAGTTTTGAAAGATCACAGGCACAATTGGGGGTCCATGCATTGGACATTTAAGTCTAAAACATGTTGGCACTTTTGTCCCTAATAATACACACCAGTTCTCAGACTCGCATGATGTAGAGCTCATTAGGTGTTGGCACAACCTACAAATGGACTAACACTGACAAAAGTTGGAGGTGTCAAGCTTGAATAGTGAAGAAGAAATTCATGGATATAATGTGCATATAGACATATGGTCTATTATGAATATGCAAAAGATATGCAACTAGCATGCTGCAAGTGAGCAAATAACAAAAATAATATATTATAAATATGCAATAAAATGACTACATTTTAGATTTAATGACCCTAAAATGTTACAATTCTAAGTTGCTTTAATAATCTTTAACATCTTTGATTTCTGAACTTATAAGACTAGACTTGTCCATTCAAGACATACTTAATTGTTCTTTCTTATACCGCCATGTGAAATTATATATGAGCTTTATTCCTATCAAAGAATGCTTTTTCAGCCCTTGATTGAAACAAAAGTTTTGAAAAACAGTGCAAGACTTGCAAGATATTCAAAAAGTAAATCAAAATAAACTTACCACATCTACTTGCTTTCAAGTGAAAAAAAACAAACAGCAAAAATTCTGATCTGCTGTAGCATAATGCACCTGCAGGTCAGGGCCAATGTTGTTTGTTCTACTGATTACTCCTAACAAACTGAACAGATGCTCTGACAGATCTGGGTCTGTGCAGTTTAAAGTCTTCCTTGTCTTAAAAGCAAGTAAATATGATAGTCTGCATGAAATCTCATCTGTTATCCTTATTTAATCTTCAAGTTTTTGGACCCCATTATTATTCATTGCATGCACAGTTCAACGAGAAACCTATCTGTACGGTCAGATGAAACTGTACTTACACACAGAACACAACTATAACAATACTCAAGGTCAATGCATGTATGACAGTTTGTTATTTACCTCAAACTCCGTTATCTGAAAGAATTTGGAGTCAAATTTGTCAATGTCAAGGATGGCTCCAATGCATGGTGGCAGGCCATACACACCTGGTGGCCATCTAGTGGGACCAATTAGATCCACGCCAGACATCAAGTTCTCCCAAAACTCCTGCAATACATGTCAGATTATTCTGAATAATAATAACAACAATAATAATAATAATAAATAAATAAATAAATAATAATAATAAAGTACCATATATACTCACTTATTTGTAAAATTGCAAACAGATCCAGATCATCTATCACAGAATGTGCCAACAGACCTGGGTCTATGTTGTTTGTTAGGCGTAATCAGTAGAACAAACAATGGAGACCCTCATCTGCCAGAACACAATGTGATGATATATTACTGTCTATGTTGTTTGCAGATGGACTTAACTTTATTATTATTATTATTAGCCAGTTTAAAATATTTCAAGTGCCTAATGAATAATGTTTCTTCTGAAGCTTGCTTTGGGAATGTAATTTGTTGTCATTGTTGTTGTAGGGTTCAAAACCATTTTTCAGCACAAGATAGGCTATACATTGCTGCCAGTATCAATTGTGGATGTAGAACCTGGGAAAACTCTGTAAAGAACCACCAACCCAGGAGAAGCTACTGGCAAGCTTTCTCACATACCCACATTTGCCCGAGCCCAAGACTCTAACCTATGCAGACAGAGGTGAGATGGCAGCGATACATAACGGTGAGCGCTTTAGACCACTTGGGGCCCCGGAATGTAATTTGTAAATAACTACTGCTTCTCTGACAATAACTATAATTCCTAATTTAGTCCAAACAATCAATTACAAACTCAAAATCTTTCTCTACCTGACAACCATAAATTATTCATATTTTAACAGTTACTTCATAAATAATTCATCTAAATTATTAATAAGTAATATTATTGCAAAACATTTTGAAGGAATATATTCCAAGTTGATGATGGTATCTGCACATAGCAAAATCTAGAAAATTATGCCATAACATCATCTCCAAAAAGGAGGAAAAAGTCCTTGACATTCTAGATAATTATATAAGAGAACCTGAAATACTTAGAATATCATGTCAAGATATTAATCAAAGAAAAATATTCTGATCCATGCATTACAAGTTATGACAGGATATTTTGTAGCAACCTTCAAAATGGGACCAAAAACAATATTACTTTCTGGAGACTATATATCTCTCAATTACCTCTGCATTTCTGGACATAGGAAGCCTACAGGCCAGACCTCCAATGTATGCTTTTGGTGCTCTATTCCCCATGGTAGTCATAGCTATCAAACTGCAACAATTCAATGTGTGTATCTCAAAAACCTGTTCCACACTTGTTTATTGGAGAATCTTGGATTTCTTCCTCAGGTTTTCACATCATTTCACGTCTCATTTCATCAAAAGCCATTCAATACCTTTATACACAAAAGTAGGCTTTGAAAGAACCATTATATTGTAATGAACTTAAAACAAGCAACAAATACAAATGCATTTAATTATAATCAAATTCAGTGGATGAAGAGTGGAACCTGCTCTATTTGACAAATACATTACAAATTAAAGTATAAATTCACTAACCTTTCACTTCATTATCTAACTACTTTTGTACTGTATAAACACACTGTACTTAGTTGAGCATGTTTGTTCATATTAATTTTCTGTTTATTATGTCCATATATAAATATAGGTGTCTCTGTGTATGATTATGAATTCTGAATGTAAATATACATATAATAGAGTGCCACAATGAGGATTAGCTCCATACAACTGTGTCACTCTCTTTAAATAAGTCATTATTATTATTATTATTATTATCATCCCTTGCAGAGACTCACACTCATCGTCCAAAATGAAATTCCAGAACTCAAGGTCACTTCCTTTTAACTGCAGAGTGTAGAAACCATCTCCAACATTCTAGTGTCAAGATGTTCAAACTGGTTACTGTGGCAGCCATACTGGATATAAGATCAGTTGTCCATTAAGAAGCATCAACATTAAAATCTTCCAAATGGTTCCCATGACAGCCATACAAAATATCAGATAAGAACCATTTTCATTTAGGACCAACTAAACATCATAATAAGTCTTCTGGTAAAGGCCCAATGCCAATATGACTTGCTGTTTAGAAGGATAAGAGATAAATAGATTTTCCAGATGGCTGCCATGGTAGCCATATTGGACACAGATTTGCACCATTTTCATTTACGACCAACAAGACATCACAAGATGACTTTTATCTAAACCCCAATGTTCATGTGACCATCTAGAAGTGATGACAAGATGGCTGCTTGTTGGCCATACTGAATGTCTGAGCAATCCCATTTTCATTTGGGACCAACCAGCCTTTGCACTAATTGATGGATGAATGTCCGAAGACAGACATTGGACATCAGGAAACAAGCCATGCAATAAGCCGTTCTGGTCTATTGAATGCAGAGCAAAACCCAAGAACTTGCCACTAACATGGCCATTTGTTCAATTCCACCTTCTGCTAAATGACTGAATGACTGGAAACTTGGTGAAGTCAGGATTCATTCATTGGCAAAAACAAATATGGTCATAATCTTTCTTGAAAATTATGTTATTTAAAACCTTGCTAAATATTAAGTTTCAGAACTAATATAATTGCAAACAACAACTAAAACAATATGAATGCTAGTTTTCACAAGAGATTAGGTCTAGTTAACATTTTTTTCTCTCAAACCATCAATACAGCAGTCACCAACTTTAGTTTGCACCAGCTCAACTGCCTGATGCTTTCATGAACAATGGTCTGGTAAATTTCAAAGATGGACTTCTCAGCAAACATTTACACTTAGATGTGACAATAATGATCATCTGATATAAGTTTTCATGTCCAAGAAAGAACTACATGCAGGCATAAACATAATATGGATGAAAAGAGCTACCCAACTAAGAAAGCTACAACTTTTAATAAAAAGTGGACAAAACTATTTCCTTGGCCAAGTCATTACATCAGTCCCAGTTTTAAACTTTGTGAACTCTGTCACAAACATCATAAAATGAACTCTTTCACCCAAAATTTGGCATGTGTGGAGCATGCTGCATGCAAAGGCCATGTCAGGTCACTGGAAACTGAAAATATGGTCAAGAACAACAAGCCACTGACATGGACAAAATATTGCAGAAAGCGGATGAAACAATTTGCATTTTTTTCAGGAATGAGTAGTAGACTGCAAAAGAGAACATGTTTATTAACAACACTGAATCAATCAATTAGCTTTCTTAATCAAAAAAACACTATCATCACCACATACCATCAAACTTCTGAATTCATTAGTTTCATGCATGCAAAGCTTGATAAAAGTATTCCTAGGCACAACAAACTAGGAATAACTCTTGAAAAATCCACAGATCATGCAGCAAAAATGCATCTGATTTTGTTTCTTTTTTATGTGACTGATGGGAAATCACATCCTCTGTATAAAACAAAAGCTGATAAATTTACCAGCCACTGATGATCTCACCATTATATCAAGACA
>JAECUM010029982.1:0-83352 GCA_016617855.1 Megalonaias nervosa
TCATATCAATCTTTGATTTTGCTAATGTGTTGTTGTTTTTTTTTTTTCACCTCTCCCAATTTCATTTATGGGTATCCAACATTTCTTCCATTTATAGTATGTCATTACATTATATACGAGTCCTGCAATTGCTGATGTGTTGACTTATGTTGATTGGTATGTTAACTGATATTGGTTGGTATCTTAACTAATGCTGGTTAGTATGTTAACTGATGCTGGTTGGTATGTTAACTGATATTGGTTGGTAATTTAACTGATATTGGTTGGTATGTTAACTGATGCTGGTTGGTAAGTTCACTGATGCTGGTTGGTATGTTAGCTGATACTGGTTGGTATGTTAACTGATATTGGTTGGTAATTTAACTGATATTGGTTGGTATGTTAACTGATGCTGTTGGTAAGTTCACTGATGCTGGTTGGTATGTTAGCTGATACTGGTTGGTATGTTAACTGATATTGGTTGATATGTTAACTGATGCTGGTTGGTATGTTAACTGATACTGGTTGGTATGTTAACTGATGTTGGTTGTTATGTTAACTGATGTTGGTTGGTATGTTAACTGATGCTGGTTGGTATGTTAGCTGATACTGGTTGGCATGTTAACTGATGCTGGTTGCTATGTGAACTGATGCTGGTTGCTATGTTAGCTGATGCTGGTTGGTATATTAACTGATGCTGGGGATGCACTGATAGATACTACAAACTATGCAGCAAGAAATTAAGTTCTTAATATTTAAAACGAATTTTGTTATATGCATACGACTTTCCAAGTTGCTTCAGTCGTTCCCATAGTAACTTTGGCATAATTGTATCTGCTTATAATTTATTTGGTTATCTATCCCAGTTTGTCACGTGGCCCTAGTGCAATAACTTTATCCCAGACGAGCTCCTCTTTAATTTCGTTGGATACTTCATTCATTAACGGATGAAATTTATCTCACGAGCCTTGAATTTTGTGCACAGATTTAAAACCGTTTCCTAACAGCGGATATTTTACATTCATTGCGATCTCAGAGTGTATTTGATTTACTGTAAGAAAGTGGCCTCCTTTAGATGAGGGTGTGATTCTTCGTTATTAAAGATATTATCTTCTTTATTCATCAGTTTTTCTCACCTTGACTTTCCCAGTGCTATTGTTCCTTGAAATTTGTATTGTTGTCACGAGATGCAAAAAGTAGTTGTTAGAGATTATTTTAAACAAATTATGTATAATTAAATCATATATAGGGTTATTTTACTTTCTAAAAATTGACATTCGTTGTTAGATTTTTTAAAAGAAATCTAGAAATATTAATCTCGGCTGCACCAACACTTCAAACATTTTAAGTAACAAGGATATAACCCTCATAGCTTAACAATCACGCAAACGATTTATCTCCCTTGAACATTTATGTTGTTGATTTTCTTTATTCTTAATAGTATGGTGTTTATTACATGTATAGCTCCACCGTTTCGCTGCACTAATGCCTTAGAAAGTTTCAGTTTTGTTCTCTTCTCAACCTCGTCACATATTTATAAAACTGTTTTGAAGTAAATCATAAATACTCACTTGAATGTCATAATGTCATGCCAGTGCGTTTATTTTATTTTATTTTTTTGTCTTTTGTTTTTCTTGTGTGTTGTCGTATCTCTCCCTAGACGAACAGGGAAGAAATTATTGATTATGTTATTGTAGCGTTGTCGTATCAGTATGCGAGAAGGATGGTTTTAAAACTTCGAACTCGCTGACTGTTCAATATATTTCCTAAATAGATAGAGGAGTAAACGCTTGTTACAACATTTACTGGGAATTCAAGATTTTGGGGTTTATTGCTATACAATATATTTTGGACAATTGCATTTATTAACTGATGCAAGATTTAATTATGAAATTTGATGCATTTCGTTAAAGTTTTGTTTTTTTGGCCAATTTCAACCTACAGAAACAATATTCTTTCATTGAAATTTTAATTTCACTGTTTATTCATGGTGATTTTCTCTTCCATAATTCAAATTGATATTTCACAGTGCGTAATCACTTTGCCAGTCAAAATGAGGAAAGTTCTCACTTTTGTCGCATATCTAACACGTACATAAGGTATATCTGATACACCAGCTTGATATATTACATATGCAGGGGCCTCAGTTACCCGAGTGGTCTAAGACGTTCACCTTTACATCACTGACACCTCCCCTCTAAACGCGTGGGTGAGAGTCTCGGGCTCGGCTAGTGTGGGTATGTGAAAAGCTTCCCATATGTCTGTGTTTTTCGGGTTCTTTCTTCAATAGTTATTATGGTGGCCGAGTATGGCCTACCATGATTTAAAAAAACGGCTTAAAACCCGTAACAACATCATATTACAGTATCTTTTGAACCTATAATTGACATCTCTTATAAAAGAAAACCTATCGAATTTATACGTGTCTGTAGTTTTGTATTATTCCACATAATTATCTATAAAAAAAAATCTGGTTTCCATTTGTACTTCCGTGAATATGTTAACGTTTTGCTAAGCAAGAATTATCTTCAAGAAATTAATAGCAAACACTCATGACAGTACTGCCTACATCGTATGATAACCTTTATAAAACAGGCAATCATTTTCTATGCATATCTTGCCGAAAATCTTGATTTGAGAGTGTCGGTATTACAAAGATTGCCTTGCTAGCCCAAACAATAACAAAGACAATACACAACACAGTTTTCCTTTAGTTTTGCCATGGGCACAGAAAAACACGACAAACAAATAAAATTTTGCATCTAATTGGTTTAATGTGTTAGGGGGAATCCGTGGTCTATATCGTATATACTCGCTTATAAGTCCAACTGCAATCCCTACAGACCTATAATCGAATAATACACCGGCAGAACTGAATCAATGCAGTTTGTAAAAAGTAATCGTAAGAAAGAAAAAACATCATACACCATTATATTCCGGATCATTATATGGCGGCTGAGCAGGGTCATTGTTATTTGCGCTTTGGATTTGATTTATACGCTGTGTTTTTTCAATAGAAGCTACGGCCTAATTGGCAAATACTGTATAATGTTAGTTATGAATTGGCATTTATTCAGAAGGTAAATTTGTCAATTGCAAGGAATGATGAACTTGGACTTTGTAATTAAAATCATTCATTTCAGTGGTTAACATAGGAAATCTTTTTGAAAGAAGTTATATGTTTACATTTTGTGGTTAAAAAAAAAAAAACAAAAAAAAAAAACCCTCACTGTGTAATTTTATGTAAAAGTCCATTTGGGAACAAAAATTCAAGTAAGAACGCAAATATTTTAGTTGCAAATACTCATCCCCATACGTCCAAATCAAAAGGAACAGAATAAAGTTAAATGTTAGTGAGTTTTAACATATTTTTGTCAAAATATGATACAATGCGGTTTGCACACACTATAGCAACTTAATTAGCCCTCTCCATTTATGATATTTTCGTATATTTAAACATGACAACAATGTAACAATAACTACTACTGAAAATAGTGTGAGGGGGGCCACAACCACAGCATTCTTGACTTTAATAAATATTAGAATTCGTTCGTTATCAGTTTTATATTTGCATTCATATTGTAGAATTCTCTATTTTTTAATTTGCATCTCCCTCACCCCAAAGCAGTAAATATAATAGTTGGATATAGCATCGTCGGTAATTTTCTAATCAAATCTGTTCGTTGATGACAATATTTGTGATAGAACATGAAGAAATGTTAGATAGTTACTGGGCCACCGCAGGAACAACAAGCAGTGTCAACAAGTTAAACACGATAAAGATCAGCTTTTAACGTCTTTACATTCTGACGCAATCGAGTATGAACACTAATTCTTGATGGAAAAATATGGGCGTTTTATTGGATTCGATGTTTGGACATAAACTGTTTTGCAAAACAATGTTAGACATGTTACATTAGGTATCCTATTCAAAATTGTTCCACAAGGGCAATGTTGAGAGCATACAAAAGTGATTTGATTTAATCTAACCTGGAATTGAAAATTTCTAAATTATTTGAGTATCGAAATTTATAATTTCTTTATTAGGACAAGGGAGTAGTGGGGGGGAGGGCGGGGTAATTCAATAAGATAGTTCGGAGTTTACCTAGGTTTCAGTTTATACAGTGTTAATAATATTTACCTCTTTCGTCTAGATTGAAACCTTTCCTACATCCCTTTAAAAAAAAAGATTGCCTACATGTGTATTTGGAAGTCCGTAACTGTTATCGCATCTTTTAACCGTAGTTTTTAAAGGCTTTTGTTACCTATTTTTCTCAATCTACCAACAAAAATACAGCCCAGACTACAATGGCAAAACTGCAAGATGGAGCTCATATAAGTTAAACACTGTTTTGACAAAAATTGCCTGCTAAGTTTGTGTTTTAGTATTGACTATTCGAGATGCTGCTGCTTTGATCTAAATATTCATCGTCATTGAATAGTTTTCTCGACTTTATGGAAACAAAGGAAAACATTCGACAGCATATATGCAGAAGGAGAGTCATGTAGGAGACAAGCACACGAACGGACTGCATGCATTCAAACTTATATGCACAGTCATTTTATCGTCACCAATTTATCTTCATTCCTGATATATAGTTCACTTGGACAATCTGTTAAAGCGCCAAGACGGCTTGTGTAATTGGATACATTTTATTAACCTTAAAATTAGATAAGAATCAGGTAAAAATGGACATGAACTTTATTAACCTCGATAGTACAAAATACCGTTCACCATATTATCTGACAATATTCCTTTAATTTACGACTTTAAATTTCATATCACGGGAAGGCGGAATATGATAACCGGCAATTTCATATAAATGTTACAGGTTATTGGAAGAAAGAATTTGGGAGATTGCAAGGCTTTAGTTTTAAACCATACTGATGTATTATATCAATAATGCCATTAAACTTTCAAGCTGTATGGTACGCATCCATACTAGCGATTCATTTGTCATTAAAGACATTCACCGAACCTTGAATTGAAATCGATATTTCCATCTGTCATCCCTATAAGCTATAATCTGTATTTTAATTGCATGATTTCAGAAATTACCTGCATTTGTTCAATTCTTTGTCCATTTCACAATGTCGCCACAAGATCTGCTACAAAAACAGTCTTTTCGAACTAACGCACCTGATAGGCCTAATAATTAGCGCGAAAAGCACAAAACATTAACTTGAATGACCATATGAATTGTGGGACTGAGGTATGACATAAGGACCCTTTTTTATACAGAATAGGAGGCCACGGATTAATATCCGTTTTCAGTACTTTCATATTATCTTCGACAATCAGAAATGAAGTTATTATACATTTACGCATTGAACAGTGACGCCAGTATCTTACCACAAAATCATATCAATTGAGGTATAATGCCTTAATAGAATTTGAACTGGAGTGCGTATATTCGTAACTCCATCAATATAAGTAGCCATGCTATTTACAAATACAGATTTCACGAGCTATAATCAATATCATAACTAAATCATAAAATATATATTTGTAATTCATATACAATTTGCCTGGTGTAAAAGAAGAGAAGAAATTCAGACTGTGATAACAGAAGTCGAACACTAATCCAACACGAGCTCCAAAAATTTATTTGGTCAATATTCTTGAAAGTATAATACCTTATTTAATTTAAACGCGGCATAAGTGACTCAGATCGATAACAGGTTAATATATAAGGCACAATATATCTATTCGGCACAATTTAGCCTAGAGAAAAGAATATTCGCTAAGGAAATCAGGACAATTTTACAAAGGAAATCAGGGCAATGTTATGAAGGAAATCAGGGCAATTTTACCAAATAATAAATTACCTATTTGATTTAGGTAAATGCCCAAATTTATGTTATAATATGTTTACAGAACAATCTTAAAACTTTAGAAAGTTGACTTACAAGATTTAAAAAAAGCAAAATTTATAGAGAAAAAAGTGAAACATAAAACAGCACATACTGATTTTGTATAAAAAGCAAACTTTTAAGAATAAAATACAACTTGACTCAAATTTGAAATCAGCGGTACAATTCAGATGTTTGAGTTAAAGTTGTAAATGATTGACGACATAAATACCTATTTATACGGTCATTGAGTTGTTACTAATACTGTAACAGAATTTATCAAGCATACATCATTTTCTGGATGATTTCTTTTTCGTTATAAATATAGTTTTCATGGGAAGAATGCTATGGATGTACTGAAAAACAGCGCATGTTTGACTCGGGTTTAAAAGATCCAGTTATTCTACGGTACTGCGAAGCACATCACTCTCCAGTGTTCGGTAATGCGCCCCCGCAGGCTTTCAACATGATTTCTTAGAATTGTCATTAATATTATACTACATGTGCAAATGGTACATTCAGAAATTTTAACATTATAGAAATGCAACAAAAAGGCATGATAAAGGAAATGAAAAAAATAAATACAAAATTATGCGATGCAAAGATCGTGTAACAGAGACGAGAAAAATATGGTATTATAATATAGAAAACAAAAAATATAGATGAAAAAAATCAATAGAGAATTACTCATAACTGTGGAAAAATAGCAAATAGAAAACGAATTTATACAAGAATATCCAGTTTCATATAACTTCATATAATCTGTTTTAAAACATCGATTACGTATAGCAAAGGTAACGCTTTACCCTATATAAATGAGGTTCAGATGAAACAAATTAACCAAATTTTTTTCTTTACAAATAAATTTTATAGCTTTTTCTTACCGACTATTTCTTTCTCAATATAAACAGGCGACAAAGAAAATACCTTACGTCTTCATCCTCGCGGTCCTGAAGGGCGATTACTTAACAAGTACATCAGTGGGAGCAAATTCAATGGGACATTAAGAAAATAAAATGCATAGAAATGAATTAATGCCGTGCTGAACAATCTGCTTGCACATGACCAAGTTTTCCCAAGAAAAGAGTTTATATTAGTCACGTGGATGACCTGTGGCAAGCGGATACATTTAATATGCGACTATAACAAATGTACAATGAAAAATACAAATACATGTACATTTCTAACTTTAGCGTCGAAGTATTTAAATTTAGGCAAGTAATTTTAGGTAAGCCAGTTCAAAGCATAAACAAATGCATTATACGTGAAATTGTCTTAATTCCACAATAAAAGGGAAAAAGTTCATCTGCAAATATTTGATGTAAATAATAATAAAAGAGTAGACACAGAAAAACGTGGCAAGTAGACTACAACTTAAATAATGTCCTGGCAGGGAATTAACTGTCATTATCGAAGAAATGAAAAGATATAACATTGAAAATATGAACTTGATTTTATCTATATCTTTAAAAATAAAAACTATTAGAAACCCATGTCAAATGCAATATCAAGGACCACATTCTTGTATCCATTATGTTGAACAATATAGATGACATAATGAAAATCACATAGATGCGTATACATTTATGAAGAAATAAGATATTTTTTTAAATTTGCATTTAAAGTAGGCATATCGATTGCACCATTAACTGTTTCTATCGTCTGACCCAAAGTTTGGTTATGTTCAATTTAACGTATTCACGAAAGTTTTAGGCACAAATATTTGTCCCAAAAGGACCCAAAATTAATTGGAATGAGAAGAACATTGCACTGTATGGATGAAATCATAACCTGTACTCTTTTCACTGTGAATATAAATTCCAACGATACAAAGATTTATGTAACGGGAACGAGATACAGCTGGTATTATAATGTAGAAAACGAAAACTATAGATGGAAAAATCAACAGAGAAGCACACGCTAACAGATTAAATAGAGAACGAATTTGTACAAGAACACCCAATCTCGTATCATTTTTAAACTACAACAACGAGTAACAAATTATAACGCTTTATCGCAAATGATTGAACTTCAGATGAAAGCTACTAACAAGTACAACACCTTGCCTTTCTTCTGTGATTTAATTTAATACTCAAAACTGGTTAACTTACTTCATTCAAGTGAAGGTATCATTATGTATATCGAGATATACATTAACTATGCCTAAACTCCATGTGTCACATGTACACTATTATATGGTTTTGATAAATGCAACTTAAAAGCTATCCCAAATGACCCAATAAAAAGATACAGATCATAGCTAGACATGACAGTACAGCAGAATGACTTAAAATGAGTAGAGTGCATTGCATGGCAACATCTGGATGCGAGATTTAGTTAATGCATTAGATGGATACAAGTTATCAGAATTAGTCAAATTAGAACAGAAATATCTTGTTTATTTCCAAATGCGATCACAACTGTCTGAATGCAAAATATCTTTACCTGTTAACGATTGCATTCAAGTTAAATAACAATAACATAGATATGAAACAATTTAATTTGAGATAAAACAATTCTAAAATTACAACAGAACGTTCCTGGACATACCTCAAACAACAAATACGTGATTGATAATGATAAAGAAGAACAGAAAGCTTGTACACCAGCGTTTGAGAAGCCGACAGTTCTTGTGATGTGTAGATAATAGACCTAGCAACAATGGAACAGGTACTGTTGAATAGGGAAGAACATTTCACAGGGTGAAATGATTTCTATGGTAGACAATACGAACTTACAAAATGGACTTAAATCTTTTTGCAGCATCAATATTGAGGTAGCAAGGAGACTTTTTCAAAAAGCTGGTGAACAGTCCTCGACAGTGCGACAAGAAAATGTAGAGTACAAAAAGAAGACCAAGTGGTTAAAATTACATCGTGAAGAATGATTATGATGACGACATATTATTGAAATGCCTCGTCTGGTTCGGCGATGTACCCTCTGGGGACAATATTTGCTTCTGTCAGGGCTACTAATGGCATAATATTCTTGTGTGTTCAAATGATATATGAAATTTTAGAAGCACCAGTTTTCAAAGTCATATAAGATTTATTTATTTTGTTTAATGCTTAGAAAAGTATATTTCTCTTCATGTTAATTAAACTGAAGTCGTCATAATTAACTTCTTTTTCTTTATCTTGTGGTCTGTTTTCCTTTCTTTACTTTTGCCGCATTATTTCAAATACTCCTTGGTTTCTGTATACCAGCGTTTTTATTCTCTTGTTCACTGTTTCTACGTTCTTCTTTCCACTATTTTGGACATACTTTCTGAGAAAGCTTTAACTATGGAAATGTTTTTTTCTAACTTAGATATGTCTTTATCTTCTTTGCCCAAAGAAATTGTCTTGAAATCCATTGTTTTATTTACCCAATTACACATTTAAGATTCCTGTCTCTTCTTGTGTGTAAGATTGAAATATGACTTGCAACACACCTTGTCAACATCTTGAAATTATATTTAGTTCATATTTCAAAGTTTCTTTGAAACAAATTGAAGGTGAACAAAATTAAAATGAAAAAGATATCATGGTCAGGAAAGAATTTGAAAAAGCTACTCTATAAAATGCAAAATATCCACTTTGAGTTGAACTTGGACAACGATGTGGAAAAACGTTCTCATACTGTTTTAAAAATCTCAATCAGATCGTTTGAGTCTGCATAACAAGAAGTCAACAAACTCACAATACGCTAAGAACTATATGTAAAAACAGAAAGAAGCTAAAAAGCAGAGTCTGATATTGGTTTGGAGGTGATGTATTTGTTTCTTGTAATGTTTTCATTTAGTGGAGAAACATCGTTGCTTTGTTGGCAGTGTCTTCAGCATCTAGTTAAAGTTGTTAACCATGAACAATAAACCAGGGAACAAAAACATAAAAAAGACGTTGTCTATATACAAACCAAAGCCAGAGAAGATTTAAGCTCCCAGATAAACCAATTGATTGGCTCTTGCCTATAGACTAATGTAGTGTGGCAAACATCACCTCTAATTATTATCAGCTAAAACAAATATCTGATTCTAGCGAAATAAAAGATGAAAACTTTATTTATCCTGCATCACATAAATCTGCTCTCACAGGTTACTATATCATCCTTGTAAAAATGGTGTTGATGTCAGTCTACCATGATCATTGTGTATTGAAACAATGGTAAAACTAATCATTCCATTTTCACTCAGTTCACAACTATCTCACAACACACGAAATTATGCCTGACTGTAGCAATAAATATAAAAATAAATATACATTACTAAATAGTCTAACTTTCCTACTAGCTAATAAATATCATAGCATTTAGTTACCGACAAGTGTGCGCTGAATCGAGCAAAATCAGCATCTCAAATAACCATGAAGCATTAAACTCTTGTCTTACTGTAGTCTACAACCTGTGTTTAAGAAGCTTTTGAAGCCTATAATGGGTCCACCACCAAACATGAATCTTGACGAACTTTAGAAGAGATCATTTCAGTTTGACTTACTGAGTTCACAATCGATCATCTAATTGGAAAGAGAATTTGACTTGATAATATTGTTAGTAATAAATGGTTTTCAAACGCAGACTTCTCTGTTAGGTTGTTACTGATGGACGGTTTCCATCGCGACAATGACAAGACTGTACTCCTGCACACGCCATTTTAAGGCACCGAAATGGAGCTCTGATGAGCCAAACGTCTATAATTATATTTCGAAAGTGAACCATATAAGATGTGAATGATAATTTAACAAATTAGAACAAAAGAATCAAAAGCACTGTAGTGTTACCGCCTGCTGCACACTGCTACGAAGGGGCTCTAGCCTGTTTAGATTTAAACATATATGGAGTCTATCAAAATGGTTACCACAACGAAGTCAACGCTGTCTGTAGCTTTCCTATACATAAATATCATAACTGTTATCTTTAGATCAATAATGGACAGATACTCAATTGATATACTACACTACTGAGAAACAATGGTATTAATTGTAGTCATGAAACAGTTAATGCAATTAAAATGATTTGGACAAAACACTAGACCATAAATCGAAATCTATCAACAAACATAATTGCCCATTAAAGGCTTCTTTTCTTCTTTCACGAACCCCTTAACAATGGAATCCTTGCCAAATTAGACACATTTTCCACGCAGTTAGGTTTGATTTTATTTTCTTAAGCTTAATCATCTTATTACATGAGTCATGATAAACAGATGGCCGCCATAATATGACAAGTTTGGATTGAATGTACGTGCACCTGACCCATGCAATAAACAGTATTCATCGCCATTTTCTTCAATGAATTGAGATGGATTTCGCTTTGGCTTCTTTGAGTAAATAATCCTAGATTTCACCAAATCACCTCCATTGCACAGTTTAAACACCATTCAAGCCCCTTGTGCAATCAATAAGATCTCCGGAAGTAATGCATATTCTTACCACTAGAAAAGGCTTGGGATATAAAAATATGTGATAAGATTTAAGATGAGATAAATTAGGACATTACTACTTAGTATGTACATATGATTATATGGAAAGTCTCAAAACCAGATGTCATGATCCATTAAGTCCATTTTGCCAACGTTATATGTTGCGCTGCTTACATTAAACATAATACAAAATTGAATCATATATATGGTTTCTGTATTGGTTTGGGTGATATTTATGCGTGCATATTTCCAAACCGTTCATGTTCCCAGGTCCAATATTTTTATTAATAGGTATATTTAATCTACTTAATATTTTGTAGTATTCTCTGAAGACGACGAGTTGGTTCTCCATTGCATACAGAAACATGTTCAAGTAAGGCAAGAACCAAAAAGCAGACATTTTGCTCTATAATCCTGCTGTATTTAATTGCAGACGTACAATGTATATATTTTTCTTGTTCTCGATGCTTGAAACGTAATGGCGTGTATACATGAACACTTCCAAATATAAACAAATATTGGCTACGTTAATACGTCTTATAGAGGATGCTGGCAATTAACGGGCAGGATAATTATAATTGTTATAGTCCACTGCTGTGTTAAATTACCAGTTCCATATACTGTTTTTCGAATCTAACCTGCATTTCGATCTTACATGAACATTTCCAGATTTACAACAGATATAAATTCTTTCCAAAAAGTGATGCAAACTGTATTAATCGCAAGGGATGTTAGAATCGAATGGTATTTGTATTGCGAATAACGTCAATATTTAATTTATCAGGACTAATAGTTTGTGTATCTTAGTGTAAAGACAATCAATATTTGCAGGAAAATATTTTAAATGGTGATAATTGCTGGAAATGCCCGATTAGAATGACCAGATAAGCGATTTGTCGGCACTCATTAATAAGAACGTGTCTTTTTGTTTTTCAACATTTTCTATCATCTTTTTCCATGACATTTCAATTTTAAAAATTTTGACCTTTTTTGTTTTCCTTGTCACTAATGTCAGTCTCTTTATTTATTTTTTATTCTTTTCAATGGCTTTGAATATGAAGCGAAATATGTCTTTCAGAAATCAGACAGAAGATTTGATATGATAGATGTTACTGCAAATTGTTTATTCACACTGATTCATTAGCCTTGGACGGAAACTATTTCTAAATCATATAATTGAAACATTTTTTACTGCAATGCTTGACAGTATCAGATAAATGTATGCGTAGATCACATGCCCTCCTAATAAGTTTGTAGTTCACCTCTGGCCAGAAAAATCACGCTGCATCGACCTTGAGATAAGGTCATACTATTTTGTCACAAGAGAATAAAGCATTTTAAAAGACTGATTAAGTTGATAGAATGACGCACGATGTAAAGATCTTACTTTTGAATAAGAAAACTATAAATCACTGGTCTTGTGCACGAGATCAGAAATATCTAATCTTCAAATCATTTTAATTGGATGTTTAAATTGATAAAATTTGACAAGAACTTGAGATTGAATTAATGAAAAAGTTAAACGACGGCATAGCATTAAGTCCAAAGAATACATATAATTTGCGTTTCTTTCTTTATGAAACCTATTTGAGAATCGTCTGTTTCGTTTTTCAACATGCAGTGAAAATTAAGAGCCTGAATTCAAATGCACATTGGAAAGTTTTGCACCGTACATCAAATGGTAGACAATTAAAATAAAATCTTGACTTTTCATATGCCCAATTTCATTTTATCTTACTCCAAATAATAGATCACAGACAACAAATAACTCCTTTTCTGTTCAAATTGTAAAATTATCTTTTTTTTGTATCATGCAATCCAAAATTAAATAGAAGGACGTAATTCAGAATTCTAATCTTACAATCTTGGAATCTTGCACCTATTTTGCCCAGAGGCTTTCATGTCTGAATGTAATACGCTCATATTTAAATTAGTTAATAACAAGATCTTAAATCGTGCGACAACATGAATCTTACGAATTATATGTAGCTCTATAAATAATTGCTTCTTTATAAACTTGATTTTGATAGCTGTCCCCAGAAACTATGAGAGAAATTTAAACCAATTCGTACGTGTTTGTCCACTTAGGGTGACTTGTTATATGCATGAATACAGGAATTGTCAATACATATAATATGAATTATTATTACTTTTAAGTTTGCTTAGTTTGAAAATGGTAGCCATATCCACGCCACGAAGATATGTCTAAAATAAATATTTTCCATTAATCAAAACTGATTCAACAAAAATAAATTTGTCAAAAAATAGTATCATTAACATTAAATACATATTACAGTACATATCACTCTGTGCGTTATTTTATCAAAACCAGACCAGGTAAAGAACATCTGAAATAATAACATTCTGAACTTAATACTACATTTCTTTACTTTATACATTGTTCCATTTGATCATTGAAATAAAATTAAAATGCCGCGCTATGTATCTGCCCAAGCTGTACCAGACAACAAGACTAACAGTTTAGCAGAGTCCCACTTCAAGTAAACACAAATGCTGTTGTTTATAACACTAATAGACAGGCAGCCGGTTACAACAAATCTAAACGTGCTCACCAGAGCGCAGTTTGAAAGGGATGTAAACAAGATTATAGTGTAACACCTAGAGCTGACAAAATGACATCTCAAGCTGACACACACACACACACACACACACATATATATATATATATATATATATATATATATATATATATATATATATATATATATATACACACAACCCAAAGTGTGGTGAAAGGAAAAGAAAGCGTACGAGTGTTCACTCAAATACAAACATACTATCACTGCTGAAAAGGATAGGAATGTTCACGTTTGTGAAGGCAAACGACAAATACACAGAAACATAAAACACGGCGTTTTATCAAATAGTTGAGGTACCATCTATTTCTGAGAGGTCTGAATGTCCCTAACAGGCATCGTTGCTTTTAGCCCTGTGAAGGTCACACTAGTTTTAGAAATTACGCTTTCCGGTTGGGGCTTCACATGCAGCACATATTTTTCTCCATCTATCTCCACTCCAGGAATTGATGGAAGCTGAGAATAGATAATAAGGTGAATCTGCTCCCAATTCCAACTTGATTGCCGCTCTCCAAGTTTCAGTTTCAAGTTCTCTTGCTTTCGCTGAAACATTTCCCACTGTTGCAATATTCGCCGCTTCTGCTCCCCACCCTTCAGCCTGTAATAATGAGCCCATCCTAATCGTGTCCACTTCCTCATTTACTACATATCTGATCAGTTCCTTTGCCATCCCGCCAGTACTTGTATGGATACGTACAGGAAAGCTTGTAAAATTCCTGTTCTGTATTGCTCTTTTGTGTTAGCTGATGCCATCTCTTTGGCCGCAACTGAAGAAGATGATGACGAAGAAATAGAAGTTCTTTCAGAGACGGGTCTTCATTTTTTCTTCAGATGGGGGAAACACGTGACTAAAATCAGGTTTAGCTGGCATCATCGCAACCCAAGGAGAAGGTGAAATAGAGACCGCAGCACAGATTGGCGTGGTGACTACAAGGTCAAGGTTTATGTGCGTACGCGCATATTCAACCACAGTAGATCTCTTGATTTTCGTCTTGTGAGAGGTAAATTTGAAGATCCCATCGTACAGGAGAACGAATAGCATCCAGATACCAATGGCTGTTTGTGTTGTGTCACTGAGGATGCAAGTGTTCTTTCCGTTTCGCTCGAAACTGTACTATGTAATGGCAAATGTACTCATACAGCCCTGAAGGTAAACTAAGAATCATTCCCTCTTCTAAATTATCTATCAGGAAAATAATCTGGGTTGACCAACGGAAGGTTGAAACACCACGAAGACCATCTGGCATGTTCATGGTTTATCTGCATCTTTATACTCACATTCGTGGAGTTTCACACCACAACTGACACATTGTCTTTGGTCTCCTTCAGTGAAGTAGTCAAATCAGGCTTCCGCTAAAAATTTGGGAGTGGGTCGTTCCGTATATGTAGAACATTTCCTATCGACCGTGTGAAGTCGACTGGCAAAAATTACATTAGCTACGTGAAGACATGGGAAACGTGTATTCTTTTTTATTTGTGGGACTAGAACGTCTTGAATGTATTGCATTTCAGAAACACCACCAAGTTCCACAAAGGATTTCTCTTAACGCAGCTTTTAAGTCTGTGAGAATGTCTAATACTCCTAAATAATCATTTCCATTCCGGTGTATCGGTTTTCTCTACATAAGCCCTAGCCATAGTAATGAGGTGAATTAAACACATCTGGTCTTGATCGCTGTTAATCTGGACGATGCTTCTCTTGGTCGTGGTAAGTTACTCAAACAGTAAAATTGTTTTACGTTTTCCACTGCCTGAAGGTGTTTCATTTTACGGGTATTTTCTACATCGATTATCACAAACTCGTCACTGGATTGTTGGACGTGTTGAATTTCGTACACGAGTTTAGAACATGGTAGTTTCGCAGGTGCACTAAACCCAATGCAGAGAGGAATGTTCAAATTATTGTACGTGATCCACAGTCGCAATCGATCTTGATCTTCAGCTCGGCACTACTGTTTCAACTCCTCTGACATAGTCTCCAATAAGTTGGTAATATATGTAGCTGCAGGAACTCTATGAATCTGACCATGCGAGTATACGTGGTCGTTCTAAAATTTTCTCGAACCCATTTAGTGCAAATGTACATATAATTTAAAGGGACGTCCGAGCGACTTTCTGCTCTTGGCCAGTCCTAGACTCTTTCGGTATTTAGAAGGAGGATCGTGTTGGATAGGTAGATATCCATTGTTTCATTTTTAAAATAGCTAGGGAGAGCAATTGACAAAATTTCTTTTAGGATTTGCCATGCTTTGGAATGGTAAAAATTAACCATTTAAGACTGATCGAACTAGGGTTACTACTCACTATGTATATATATATATATATATATATATATATATATATATATATATATATATATATATATATACATGATTTAGGAAAAGACTCCAGATAGAAGAATAGATATATGTCAAGATAAAAGGCAATCGGAAGCCTAATGTTCACGAAATCAAATAAAAGAAACCTCCAACACAGGAGAAAACAGGTAAAAGTAAAGTTACCTGTTTTCATTATAAAAAGAAGAATGGTCTTCAGAGTGTCAACGAAGTTAAATAAAGAAAACAATTAGAGCTTTCAGAAGCAGAACCACTTTCAGCTACCAAATGTATAGCAAGACAAGCAAAAGAAACAGCCGAAGAATCTATTCCAGTGAAGAAAGTCAAAGCAAAACATCCCTAAGAAGAAAAGGAACACTCAGTTTTTTTATGTTTGATATTTCATTGTGATTCTTTTCAAGGAAAGTACCACAAATGTACGTGTAATCATGTCTTGATTTGTTTTCTTAGCATTATGAGGTTTTACACACACACACACATACACGCACCAATCTTTTGTGATGAGATTTATTGTTTGATGTGGCGATCATGGAGTAGTATATCCTTTCCAAGAGATCTGGGCATGGCTATTGTTGAGTAGATTTGAGTACTGCAGAGTCAGAGGGCGAGTTCGTTAGTAAATATAGGTATTCGTCAGTATGTGTGGGCATCGGTTAGTAAGTGGTTTTGACATCATCAATCTACTTGTTCTCATACTGACCATCAGTACTAGACATATGGACATTTCTAACATTACATTTTTCCTTGTACCCATAGGTCTTATAATGTAAATCATGCGGAGATGTTTAACAGTACATTTCCCCTTATGGTCATAAAAGTTCCATAATGTCAAACCTTTAAATATTTTAACTGTAGGTTTTCCCTTATGCACATACAGCTCTATAATGCTGATTATAACATCACATTTCCCCGTGTACCTGAAGTGTCATTTTGTTATTCAGCACGTGTGCCCAGGGTGGTGTTTGTACACGTTTAGACCACCAATAGTACTAAATACTAACCGATCACCATAAATGCAATTTGGAAAATTTTGTTCTGCTAATATTCAGCTAGAGAGAACGATCATGCTTATAAAGAGACCAACGAAGAGTAAAAGGTATTAACGTTCCATATGGTTGTAGCATTATAAGAATACGTGGCAACTATACCCATCAATAAAGACCTTTAAAATTCAGAGTTTTAGATAAATAAGGAACCTGAAATAATTAATAAACTGGTGGTCTGCAATTATGGAATTAATTAAGTCTATATCGCTATGATATCCTTTTTAGTTCTAACGTTTTTATATTCCTTGGTTCTAATTTCTATCTCAGTTAAGCAAGTGACAGATAAGACAGTGAACAATATTTTGATGACATGTATTTCGTGAAAAGAGCAAACTGCGATCTGCGACATATGTTCTAAAAAAGCTGATGACCAACTTCAGCACAGCTCTGCCTACCATTAAAAGGGATTTAAATAACTATTTTGACCAATTAAACATATTCTTTCACAAAAATAAAATACCTATTGACCATTATCTAACCTAATTGTAGGAGTTACTCTGTACTTTGATATTGCTCCCCACTACCTCATCCCACCACATTTGCTTAACCGAACAGACTTTTGATATTTGTCAGCTTGAAATGTACTCTTATAAACCCTTAATTCCATGTCAATTTCCACTTGTACACGATTCTGTAATAAAATCTGATGTCCACATATTTAATAAATATTAGGCAAGCGAGGCAAAATTGAAGATTATATGCGACGTTTGCTAATTGAATGATTAATACAAATGCTTTAAATTGATGAAAGACGTCTTCCACTCAAAAAGAGAACTCTTCACCAGCATTATTGCCATCAGATTGTGATTAACTAAAATCACGTTTATTTAGCCTTTAATTAAGCGCCTTGTATATGCAACAAAACTAACAAGCTGAAACTTAATTAATCCATTTCAAACTCTCAATGCTCTGTATAGCTGCGTCATAAGCAATGACATTACACACAAAACAATGAAACTAATTAGGGTTAAACTGGCATGTAGGGAAGTCATCGAATGACTCCACCTTAGTAACAACTCGCCTGAGAGCCCTGTTCCAGCCATTCAGCACAACAATGCTGTAATTAAGAAATACTAACAATAGCGCAACAATGAATAACATCAGACTTATCTGGATTCCAGTCATATGATGTCTGATACACCAGTTGTTCAGATTGTTAAACATAATTTGCAAAATCATTAAGTGTTTCATCTACCGGATAATATCAGCATCATACAGCAAAATATAAACTATTTCTTCTCCAATGCAGATATCTTACCGAGGAATTGTAGCTGTATAGCTACCTCGTTTATAAACAATTAATAAATCTTGTGATAACAAGGATCCTTGGTTCAATCCACACCTTACAACAAACAAATCAGTATGATACCATATATAATCACACAGCTGTTTGCACCTTTAAAAAGCAATCTTAAAACATAATATACATTTCCACCAAGGCCAATCATGTGCATGTTATCTTATTCATGTACTCTGTGTATTGTATCATGTAGTTTTTAAAATCAACTTAGGAACACTATTTTATTGCGCTGCATCCTCCTCGCCTCTCTGTTATTCTTGATAGCGGAGATGTGATCTATCACACTAAACGTCCTTCGAAATCTGTCTTGCTAGTCAGTTAAAACATTACTGTCTTCTACCCAGCTTCTACGTCTGCAATTAAATACACTGCATAGGACTTTAAAAACTACTGGGGTGGGAGTTATACTACTGTTTAGCATGAAGATATTCGATATCTGTTACATACTTTGAAACAGGATTTGCAACGTGTCTCAATTAAAGCTAATGTATATGAGCACTAATCTAACGTTGGAAATTATAATCCTTTCATTATTTCTTATCATCAGCCCACCACACCAAGTAATTCATCTACACCACAAGCCTTACACCGTTGTCACATCACAAGCAGTTCTTTTCATTTCTCCAGTACAGGGATTGTAAAACCTAAAATGTCTAAACTTGATAAAACTGAGTTTCAATCGCTTTACATGCATATCAAGAACTTTCCTCTATTGAATGAATACGTTTCTACACTCTTTATTTTATTCATAACACCTTTATATTTCAGCCTCTATTTCTCTGCTAGATAAATCTCATTCTGCAATCCTGACCATCCTTCAAGGTTTGCCTCTTTTTCTTGGTTTAAAACTTCCAAAACCTGACTGACTTGCTTTTGTTTAATGTGATAGCTTAGCTTTCAGATTTTGTTACACAATTTTGAAAGTCATTATAAAAGTCATGAGGACATTATCTACGTCTCACTTGTAGATTTCACTGTTATTCAACTTGCTACTAATATCGTATAATATCATCATGTGTTCTACACAAAACTCTAATGGAGCGATTGGATACGTCAAACTTAGTGACGGTATAGGTGTAAAGTTTTCATAACTGAGGAAACGATTTTTAATCTACATTAGTTGTAGGTCCGATGGAAAGCGAAGCTCGTAATGGTCTGCTATCAAACAAGGTTCCATGACGTATAGGCTGATATACAATATCAGACGTCCGTTAAATTTCATACTTTATCACACAGTATGAAACTAAGAGTTTGTCTGGGATTTCTTGTCCCATGTTAAAGAGTTGAAACTATTAGTTCAAGAGCTAGTATGGGAGTTATTATTCCATCTGCAAGGATTAAAACAATTAGTCCAAGAGCTAGTATGGGATTTATGGTTCCATCTGAAAGGTTTGAAAGTTGATTTTACTTCACACATGTGTGCAAAATGCGAATCATACAGTCTTACAACTTTGGCTATTCTTGCAAGATATGCCACCTAATTATTTCGAATTACTTTGCCATTATTGTATGCAAATACAGTTGGGTAGATTTAATGAAACGTTAACAGCTTTCAATTGTCTCCTTCATTTTCTAATTGCTTGGTAGGTTTTAATACGAAATAGAAAGGCTCAGCTTCTTAAGACATTGTCATTTGTAATACTCTTGTGTTATCAAAGGTAAAACGTCAACGTTAAACTTAATCATAGAGCAAAGTTTTCAATCCATCAGTTTACTCTATTATTTCAAAAATCAGTGCTAAACTTAATCATTGACCAATGGTTTCCATCCATCAACTTATTCTATTAGTTAAAAAGTAAATGTTAAACTTAATCGTAGACCAACATTTTTAATCCGTAAACTTACTCTATTACCTAAAAAAGGTCAATTTTTAGCGTAATCATAAACCAAAGTATTCAATCAAGTTTTCTTAGTAGAGATAAAGTGATTTATGATTGTATTAGCAATGAAACCTTTGGAATCATTGCAAAATATGATTTCATATTCTCTCCAACGTTACAAAACTTGTCCTGTGATAGAATGTGTGTTGTCCATATTCCATATATAACTGGCGCTCGTGGTGCATTCGTACAAATCGTATTTAATTGAGATAGCATTTTGCGAAGAAAAAGGACAATTCGTTCCTTGTAAATAAATGAAAAGACGGTAATCGCAATTTTCCTCTCACACCTAAATTGCATTGCCTTTGGACTGAAATCGACACATCTTAATTGTAAATTATATAATTGAAACGAGTGTTCAACAGCATTTGTATGACTGGTCACTTCTTTCCTTGTAATTTCGCTTCACTTAAATATTGCTGCAATTTAAACAAGCATCAGAATTGCTTCATCATTCCGAAAATTAATGGGCCGCTGATTTTATGGAATAGTTTCACTAATATATGTTTGACAAGAAGCAAAACAGGCTGCAAGGACTTAGTATAATTCATTGCCTGGCATGTTCTATTATAGACATCACTTTTGAAGAAAACTGTAGATCAGGAATCACGTTTCATTTACTTTTTAAAATTATCATACTTTATTCATACGATTTAAGCACAAGAACGTGATTCTATTTCTCTTTTTTATAAAATCACTTCCTGAACTATGTGCCTGATTTACCAATATTTTACAAAGAAGGTGTGGAGTCCACTTTTAACACTTTCCTAAAACTTGTTACGGTACACAGTATCAAATAGAACAAAACAAGACATAAATTGGCTATTTTCGACTTGCAAAAATAACAGTCCAAAATTAGATAACTATTTCAAAAGTATAATGAGATATGAAAGCGTCTCTTTAAAAGTATGAAGTCCAAATGTGTATACGCTACCTTAATTTCCTACCGTAATCTAATCTTAAAATCCATTATCAATTCTCTTAATATCTCTGATCACCTTAGCATAATTCAATGTAGGAGAAGCGTATAAAATACGTTTAATAGCCAGAACTATACGTCCAGAGGCAGTATTCTCTTGAAACAATTGCTGGAAAATATTCATAAAATGAATCTCTTCTATGTGACCATGATGTACTAAAACCTTACCGCACCTAACGACAGAAGTGTGTAAAAATCAAACAAAAACACAAATACAGATTCCGGAACAGAAATGAATATGATCAAGAGTAAAATATTTTGCTCTGTCAAACTGGAGTGGTAGCTGCTATTTTTTAGACAAAACTGCCGCATAAACACGATGCTTACTAATCTCATGAAAATGTACAAAAGCCCCCGTGGTTAATAGAAGTGCATGACAGCTGTCGAAAAGCTTGTAGAAAACAAGGTCGCACAAGATATTGCCAGCGAATAGCTCAAAAGGTAGGCCATATGGCATATTTACCCACCCTCCCAGCAAAAGTGTCTGGCCTCAGTTTGTTGCTTCAACCGCTAACGATGCGCACCAGGCCAGCCTCTTTTTCTGCCACAAGACAAGATTGGGCGATGAACGTAATTTATGCACTGACCGTGGTCGATGTCGCACGACGTTACAAAGAGATTGAGCCCTTGTCCACAAAGGAGACTTCCAAAGTCACCGACGCGTTGGCACGTATCTACAAGCACAAACCGATAAGTGAGGGTTGACACCGGCCGGGAGTTTCCCGGCGCTGTGTAGCAACTTGTGGTCGAGCACAACGTTCAGACGAGACTGGTCGATGTCCACCCTCCGCAGGACATTGTGAAAAGGTTCAACCGTACCCTAGACGAGAGGCGGTATGGGTGTCACTACTCCCAGAAGACGTTTTTTTAACGGCTACGGCGGAGAGCGAGACTGCAAAGCATATCACTGAGTGGGTGCGCTCCTGTATGCCGTTGCGGAGGCCATAAACGATGAGATAACGTGGCATACAGGTAAATTCTGCATGAGCCGTACGTGCAACTGCTCTGCGGGCCGCACGTGAGGCGTGTGTGACACGGCAGATTGCTCTGGAAGAGAAGCTCCTGTCTTAATTTACCTTAGTGCGGTACCTATATGCGCCTGAAAAGCTGGAAGGAGGAAAACTTCCAACCACCAATCCTGTATGGGTGGTCTACAAGGGTCTTCATGCTAGAGCGTGATGTTGCTTATACCGACTTGCCTGGACTACATTATCTGCTTAGCATGCCGAGCCTAAACGCGATTTTGTAGGGAAGAACTTTTTGTGGCGCTCGAATAAAGTTTTTGATCCTCTTCCGGTACTGCTATACGGGTAGCCAGGAGCATGTCTGCGGACCGCCATTGTTTTATAAATAAACTCCAGTAGCGACGGGGGGAAAGGCATCTCCTCGCTAGACGTTGCATATTTTCTTAGGACCTTGTCCTTGGTGCTTTAGTTTTCTTCCACTTTATATTGGACCTCACGTTCCGCGGTCTCGCGCGGTCAGTCGTGCCCATTCCATTAACTCTGGCGGTGGCGATGGTTGGCTATGGTCACCACAACAGATGACCTGCACGTTCCACAGATCTAACGCAGATTTCGTCCCCGATGATGACCCTCGCATATATTTCTGGAACATGCGTTCTCTGGCGTCCACACCTCCATCGGAAGAAGCTGTGAGAGGCTTGTGCGTGGACATCACAATCATATATCTACTTGCCCATGGGTAGTGGTCAGCACGAGCTATTTCGACCGCAGAAGTAGGCGATCGCGCGTAGTGTCATTCCGGAGTCCCCACCACCGTTGAGGAAAGGATAGGAGGTGTGTAGCCAGGGAGACAGAAGAACTAGGTTCTCCTTAGTCTTTTACTTAGATGCGGCCGGTCCAGTATTGGATTTGAGCATGTAAGAGGTGCTCTATTTAAGGGCCATGAGCTTTTTATCCTTGACTCGCCTCTGCCTCCAAATATAACCGATTTCCATGGCTTTGTCGAGTGGACTGCGCATTTAAGGGCAACACAGTCGAGGCATTCGGGCTACTCTGCCTTGTACTCTTCAACTTCAGTAGGGCTCGATCAATTGCTACCTGTACGGTCTCTTTGTGGAATCGATGCATCATGGTGAACAAGCTTATTTACATATATCCTAGCAAGCCTCAAACTACAATTATATTTTCTCTGTTTCCTGCATATGCAACTAATCACCTTTATCCCTTTTACTACAAATTAATCCACTTTTAATTCAATAAATTTTGCAAGGTTTCGTCGTAAGTTGACCGGTTTGTTTTATCTGTATTACTTTTGTAGAGGAAGTAACCACAAAGCCTATGCATGACCCAGGAAATGGACATTTTACATGATACTGTTTTATTAAGCAACAAGCAAATGAAATGTTCTATACAATTACATCAAGTCTAAAGTCAAACCTTTTCATAAATATTACAGTTTGAAATTTTACCACTGAGGTACGTAGCAAACATATCGTGGAAAGAAAGCACCATTTATTCAAAACTTGGTGAACCTCAGAGTGGGAGTAATTGTGGTCTGAAGCCAGCATGGACAACGATATGTCAGTTTACTGTGGATGCCATCGTAGTATGCGATTATTTGCCGCAGAAGTGCATTGTCATAACCGACTTGCAAGTTGGTCTCGTGGCAGGTGCGCATGAAAACGTCAAATACCCTATGTCGGTGACCAGCAGGGTTCTCATGCGTTTTCAGCCATTAGTGCTGGCCGCTCTAAATTTGCTGATTAAAATTCCGACCATCCTCCGCCGCCTAGACCTTTGTCTGTTTTCCATAGGACATTATGGTTTCGGTTACCGCAAAATCGGCGAGCACGCCCACTTCGATCATAAACCACAGCTACTCGATGGGGCCCAGCCACTGTCGTTGTTGGGTACCTTTTTTTTTATTCGGGCTTTTGTAAGTCACGTTAAAACCTGACAGGATAACTTGATGACAGCCGGGAAAGAAAACTCCAAGAACACAAATATAGTGAGGTCGTTCTAAGGGAGTGGCCCCATTCCCAAGACACTGCCTGGGTAGAAGATGGCCGTTTGATACTTACTATCTCCCTCACGTTGTATCCGCTAGGGTTGTTCCAGAGGTCACCATGCCAGTACTCGATACATATCCGCTGGATGTCCTCTTGGCATGCCTACGGGCTTGCGCTTCCAATCTTTTCGATTTTGTGCCGCAATGTTCGCTGCGGAGGCTTCGGTTAAGATTTTGGCCACCAGCTGCTCGTGAGTCTCTGTAAATTTACTATGGAAATCGGCGATCTGCACTTATTTTTCTTGGTTTCTGTAGCATGGACCGCATGCCAGCACAACTTCTCCACCCTCTTGTAGTCGAGCTTTTTATCTTTTCCACTAGCAAACAACCGTTGGTTCTCCCACCTTGGCCAGCCGCATAGCATCCCAACGTCACTATCGTAAAGTTTTATTTTGTGTACAGCCGCCAGGCGGAAAGTCGCCAGCCAGGCGCATCTGTTGTGATAAGCGAGATCCTTTACCTGCCACACACTTCGGTGGTGCCAGCTATTTTAGATATCACCATCGGCAACGTTCCTTAGGACGTTCGCTCGTTTAAGACCTTTTCCAGGCTTGCCACGTAAGTAACGGTTGCTACTGTTTCGTGACCTCACCGTTCCCACACTCCCAGTTGTTTGCTGCCAACCTTTGTTAAATCTTGCCCTCTGAAGGCATTATCAATGCATTTCGCCATCGCTGCAGTTTAAAGTATCATTTCTGAGTGGGGCCAAAGTTGCCGAGTCTATTCCCTGCAATTCATAAAGGAGTTTACTGCGGGTATAGGGCAGGAGTTTCCGTAGTAAGGCCTGTCGAGACCAGAAGCCCAGTCTTTGTTTCTCCGGTGATTGTGACCACCATCTACATTTTGATTAAACAGGTTCTTCAAATGTCAGACTGTATTACCATGTTGTCTTTGTATCCTCTCTCTTTGAGTCTAATGATATCGTAATATTTAAATACAGATTACTTATGTAGTAGTTTTGTTAAAATACTAGGGTTTTATGAAGCATTGTTTGGTATTTGGTTCCTATACTAAGGTTTTTTGAAGCATTTTGTGGTATTTGGTTCCAACATTAAGGTTTTTTAAAGCATATTTGGTATTGTTTCCAATACTCAGGTTCAATATTAACAATTCAAAATGTGAACCTACTGAACTTTTTAATCATGTACACTTTGCAACTGAATCAGTGTCATTGAATTCTTTTGTTTCCAATTATGAACATTTTTCAGGAACAAAAACAGATATTATGTCTCAGTATGGCAAGGAATATGTAGATGGGGATATGTGTTTCTCTCTCTGATACTTTCGGAAAGGTATTTAAGCTTAATCATATACAGTAACAGATTTTTTCTGAAACATACCAACAAATTGAATCATTCTCGCAAGTTAAACATTATGAATTAGTCGTATACAAGTTCATAAGAGTTTTTATGAATAGGACATACAACAACGAATATGCAATAACTAGAATTTTTTTTTTACATCATATCGCTCTTTTGTGTTGAATTGCAAATATATATTTCCTTTGGCGTCTTAGTGTATGTTTTGATTAACTAAACTGTTTTCTTTCTACAAAATAATCAATGTTTATGATGCGGTTTTTATACTCCTCACAGCTCATACCATTTCATTCTCCTCACAGCTCATAATATTTCATACTACTCACAGCTCATGCTATTTCATACACCTCACAGGTTATTTTTCATACTCCTCACAGCTCATGCTATTTCATACTCCACACAGATCATGATATTTCATACTCATAGCAGCTCATTTGTGATTTGGATTATTAACGTAGCTTAAAAAAATTTCAGTCATATTACTACGATGTCTGCAGTGTGGCAGTTTATAGTGATGTCTAGCACTGGGACATCATGCCGCAGAAATGTAGCATGGTGTTCCACCCAGTCATATTATCCTGACACCAGGCCGACAAGACCTAACACTAACCTCTTAATGCTGAGCGTTAAGCGAGGCAGCTGTAAGTACCATTTTTGTAAGTCTTTGGGATGACTCGGCCGGGGATCTAACCCACGACCTCCCGCATCCGAGGCGGACGCTCTAACCACTAGTCCCTAGCAGCTCATATTATTTCATACCCCTCACAGGTCATGCTATTACATACTCTTCACAGCTCATGCTATTTCATGATACTCACGACTCATGCTATTTCATTCTCCTCAGTTCATACTCTTTGATACTCCTCACAGCTCATACTACTTCATACTCCTCACAGATCATACCCTGTCAGAATGTATTGCAGTAGGGTTGGTTTGATCTATGGGTCGCCTAAAAATTAGTACATCGTCTCTATACTTTAATACATAAGCACCCTGGCTAGATCATGTTTTACATTCAATTATAAACAAAGGGAAAGGAACCAGGCAGTATGACATATTCTGAGGTTTACCTTGTAACATCCTCAACCTTGTTCTCTATAACTGCTAGTAAAGAATTCTTGCGCTTCTATTTTTATATAGCTCTTACGTATGTGGCAAAAATTTTGTTTCGATTCCTTTGATCATTGAACAATAGCGTTTAACTTCACAGTAGGAGGTTGAACTACTGATAGTGATTTTTCGCCACGCTGGAGACCTAATTAACCTTTTACTGAAATTGATTACAGTATTTGCCAATAACATTACTGCAGAGCGTGATAAATTGCAATTGTTTTAGTCTTTAAACTACTCTAATTAAATTTACTTAGGATATCAAATATTGTCGTCAATCACAAAAGTATTAAAACTGTCACTTCAGATAATAGAACCTTTTGGGGCAAAGCACCCATACAATTTTTAGATTATTTCATTCGACAAGAATAAAATACTTTTTGAATGACTGAGTAAGTTTATAGGGAGGCGCCTGACACAATGACCTTGCTTTTAAAAGAGTCGATAGACAACAGATCGCTTTCAAAGTACAAAAGATCATAATTTCCTACTATGTACAACTCTCTTAAATAACGGTTTCATATATATTTTGTGTATGACTTCCATTAGCTTAACATAGAAGAAGTGAAAATAATTCCGTAAAAGAGTATTTATCACATTGGAAAGGCTATATTTTCTACACACCATCGGATGACTTTGAGAAAGTGTCGTACTCATAAAAATACAGATTATATGTAGTCCATGTCATAACGCCTTCACTACAAATTATATGTAACAAGCAACAATAATTATAAACTGCTGTCTGAAACAATGAATCTTAGCTTGTAGAAGTTACAGACTAAAAACGCCTATTTGTTTCAAACTCTGTTAAACAAAATAGTCTCCTTAGTATCATAGATTCTTCATCGGTACAGATTGCCGTAATGTAAAAACCGTAACTATTAATAGTTTTAACCTCTGGAAATGTTGGTGTCATTCCGTGCATTTCGTACGTATGGCAGTCACTTTCCTACGCAGGTCGTGCATATAAGAAATTTGAGCAACAACGACTACTTCAGCTAATACAGTTTGAATTGCTTGTCCTTGAATTGGATTTCGAAAAGGTTATGGAGAAAAATGCCTTGCATCGACATATAAATAATTGTATTTTGAACAGACATATGTAATAAATATCCTTCAAAACGACCATCATAAACTTCAAGAGCAACAAGTAAACAAATTGTATTGAAAAGATATAAAATGTATTTGAGCGAAAAACACAAGTTAAAAAAAAGAAGAAATTAACATTATTCGCAACTCGTTTACAAGCAAAAAAGTATACTGTAACAAACATTGCCTCTATCATCCTAATGGCGTCTTAGCTGTCTAATGGTGTTAATGTCTAATGGTGTCTAAACTGCCTAATGGTGTCTTAACTGTCTAATGGTGTCTTAACTGTCTAATGGTTTTACTATCTAATGGTGTTACTCTCTGATGTGTCTTAAATGTATAATGGTGTTACTGTCTAATGGTGTCTCAACTGTCTAATGGTGTTACTGTCTAATGGTGCCTTAACTTATAATGGTGTTACTATCTAATGGTGTTACTCTCTCTCACGTGTCTTAAACGTCTAATGGTGTTGCTGTCTAACGGTGTCTTAACTGTCTAATGGTGTAAATGTCTAATGGTGCCTTAGCTTATAATGGTGTTACTATCTAATGGTTTTACTCTCTCATGTGTCTTAAATATCGTATGGTGTTATTGTCTAATGGTGTCTTAACTGTCTAATGGTGCTACTGTCTAATGGTGCCTTAACTTATAATGGTGTTACTATCTAACGGTGTTACTCTCTAATGTGTCTTAAATGTCTAATGGTATTACTTTCTAATGGTTCCTTAACTATATAATGGTGTTACTGTCTAATGGTGTCTTAACTGTCTAATGGTGTCTTAAATTTTGCAATGTTGTCGAAAATGTGATGTTTTATTCAAAATGGGAATTGTTGACGCCACATTATTTGAATATTTCGTATGATCGTGCAAGTGTATTGACGTGAAATTTCAAGGTTCTAAATGGCTGAAGGCAAATATTACTTGAACCTATATAGTTTATGTTACATGCAATAGGTCTGAGTTTTGATTCAAACATAGTCATTTTGGACTGTAATAATTACTCACAAGTATCAAGTACGATGAAACGATTGTCTTCCTATTACGGTCAGATGTTTATATCAATGCATGATACTGTCTTCAGGCTTGACACTTGACCCAGAAAAAAAAAATGCTTAATGTGTAAAATAAGCAATTTGAAAATATATTTGTGGATCATTCCCTTACTGAATACCATTTTAAAACAGAGGGTTGAATTTCATCGATCTTTATAATCCAATATTTACTGCAAACGTCAAGATACAGTAGCAACTATATCAAATAACGTTACAATTCAGAATTAAAACCTTTCGGCAACGTCTTTATGTTTAAGTATAACAATACACTTAAAAAAAAATAAAAAAGCAAGTACATAACACATACTTTATTAATATCTCATATTTTGTTCTAAAAGAAGGTAACTGACCCATGATGTAGCTTTTACTGAATATTCATTGTCTGATTTTGACTGTAATTTATTTATCCGGTTACAATGAATGTTTTAAACTACGCAGTGAAACGAACCAATAGTCAATCAATAATGATATTCGCCGCAACGAATCGAATTCGCTATGGGTAGTTTTAAGCATTAGTCTACACTGGGTGCATGCTTCAAGTAATACAATTATCCAGAAGGGTAGTTTTAGATATTCGTTGCGGACATACAACATTGGCTCAAATTTGCTGGATAATGTTGATTCAAAAATATATTTTCTTCGTTCAGTGCTTTTTCTAGTAAATGTTCTTATCACGGTAGAATTGTTAGTGTACGAAGAGATCCAATAATAACTGACTGATATATATTGAACATTTTTTTAAGTTTATAGCCTGTAAAGGAGGCATCAACAAAACCCAACACGTCAGTAACTTAGAGAATAACTCTATCTTTTCAAGAAAACCATCAATAGTATTATATTGGTTCCGAAATTAACTCAACTATAAATTCCAGCTGGTGTTAGTAGATCGACTCAAAACGAACGACATCGTATCTGCCAGTGAACTTTACAAATGTACAAAGCAAACTTCCAGACAGCTTTTACTGGGCTTTTATACATACTTTTGGTTACAAAACCATCAGTTTCTAAGGTAAGTAGAAAGTATATATATATATATATATATATATATATATATATATATATATATATATATATATATATATATATATATATATATATATATATATATATCTTCAGTAGTCTTAAGAAACCATCATCATCATGATTTTCTGAAGAATTTCTTTTTTTTTTTTTTGTTTAATTTTATTGCTTTGATAGCTATCTAATGTCGCCATTTAACAGAATTTAATAAATGACACAACATCTACGTTTTATTAATCCCGTTAGTCAGAATATTTTTTAAACAAGGTATGCTTATCTCCATAATGCAAAATTATATGATGTTTATACGGTATCTTAAAAAGGGCTGATGACGGTTAAAATTTCGTACTGTCCGTCTTTATATGAACATGCATGTACTCACTACGACTGCCTTATTCAGGTTCAGGAAAACAATTTGATCGTGTAAAACCTAGTAGAGGTGAAATTTACTACATAATCGCCCCTGTCCCAGGTGGATGCAGATTCGCACTTTAACTCCTTAGGATGTGTTTGTTATAGCTCATTGAAATAGAAACTTTCTCCACATCAATACGATGTTTAAATTGTAGAAGAGTGTCACTGTAAATCCAAACACCCGTAAGAAATCAAGGTCTAAATGTGAAACTGCAATATAACATGCTTATAATATTTAAAGAATTTTGTAGCAAGTGAAAATTAGGTCCATCATATTCTAGACTGACCGCAAGGGGAAAATGAGGTTATTCATGATTGAGATTACACTTCGGCGTTTATTAGGCGTAGAAAATGCACACATAAATATTCTCAGTGTGCTAATTTGCATCTACTCGGCACAGGGACGAGTACATGGTAAAATTTTACTCGGCATAACTAAATTTTACACGATCAGCACGAGAGGATGGGTGTTTCTTTCCTGAGCACTGTACATGTTTCTCTAACAGCCATGTATTGGATCATACTAATTTTCATGGTTATGACTAGTTGTAGTATCAAGTATGCTACAGGAAGATTTGATTCTTTAGTAAAATGTAAACAGTGTAGTGGAGAAGTGTATTTTGTTGAGTATAATGGGGACAGGGACGAGTACATCTTGTAACTCACACGTCCCAAGGACGAGTGCTTGGAAAATCTCTTGCTGAGCAGTGAATTTTAAGTAGTTTATCACATGTTCTAATGCCACCATATCAAACATATTTTAGTTACTTGGTACCATAATACAAGGTATGATAATATTAATGTTGGAATTATTATTATTATTATTATTATTATTATTGCAAATTTTCTACAGAAAATATCCATTAATAATATTTTGTGTCTCTCATGAAAGCAACAGTCATTGATTTTCACAAGGCAATTTTACAGTTCAGTCTAAAGAAAATCAATGCCTGGCTATGTGTATGATTTTCTCAAGAAACTTTTATAGCTGAAATTCAGGAGAAAAGCAATGCCTGACTGTGTGTGTGTGCGTGTGTGTGTGTGTGTGTGTGTGTGTGTGTGTGTGTGTGTGATATGGAATTTTAACGTAGCTTTAAAAAAAATTCAGTCATATCTCTAAGATGTTTGCAGCGTGGCAGTTTATAGTGATGTCTAGCACTGGGGCATCATACCGCAGAAATGTAGCATGATGTCCCACCCAGTCACATTATACTGGCACCAGGCCGACAAGTCCTAACATTAACCTCTTAATGCTGAGCGCCTAGCGAGGCAGCTGCGAGTACCGTTTTTACAAGTCTTTGGTATGACTCGGCCGGGGTTCGAACCCGAATCCGAGGCGGAAGCTCTAACCGCTTAGGCCACCGAAGCGGTCGTATGACTTAGAACCCCTTTAAGCACATATTGTAGAGTATTCATGTACACCTCTATTAATTAGTATTCATAGCAAAGATGAATCTTCCATTTCTACTACAAGAAACCTCTCAACAAATTTAGCAGAACGTTTATCTGCTAAGGAGCATTGATTCCTGTGATCAAATACAGAAATAAAAGTGTATGTTTGATAGAAAATATTCTTCTGCATGACACATTTTCCGGAGAGCAGGGTGGCAAAGTGGTATAAGGCGCTCGCCTTTAAAGATCGCAAACAAATCTTACATTTGTCTGCGTATAGTGGCCACCACATATAGCCTATTACATCCTAAACGATGGCATTAAACGACACAAAATCACAACCAAACAAGATATCTGTTTTCCACAAAAGAAACTCAGCCGGATTGATGCACAACAGGTCGTAAATGGCCAAAGATTAACAAGGGTATTGTACACCTTTGGTTAACTTTATTTTCTTTCGCAGTTTTTGCGATTATTACAATTTTATTATTACAATTTTATTATTACAATTGAATAATCAGTTTAATTTTCATTAGGTAATAAGAGACGGAAAGTCGCAACCCGATTACTTTACGTTCAGTCTCCACCACACCCCTTTGAGCAGCAAACCTTTTGTGAACAAGTGAAGTCATATTAATTAATTGACAGTGTAGCGATCACATAATTTGTACTTGATAATTTGCACAAATGAAAAGAGAAATGTGAATCAAAACGAATGGTCTCTCGCTTGGAATACATTATTTTAGAACTTAGTGATATTTCAGGTTGATATATGAATACCTGATGAAATCTCGACTGAAAACGTACACCCTAAAGCAGCAGGAGACCAACCTGTACGTGGAAGTTTGAAAAGTAGATGAATGAACTAAAATGCTGGTATTATTTTATAACCGAAATTCAATCTATACCAGGTGTATCGCATATGTGCCTGTACTTAATTACCAGTTTAAATAAACACGTAATGAAATTGTATTACAAGGAGAAAAGAATTCAATAGTTAATTCATACATAAATAATCTTACAATTATATTGGATGCAATGTCACTTATATATCTGCATTTCTTTAGGTTGCCTTTCACAGCAAGTTTATTATTTTTTATCATTATATCTTGATTTCCCCATGTAATATTTTGTACAACTCGGTATCGAATTAAGCACAGTAAGTATGACGTCACAAATTACATGACCTATCTGGAAATAGTATAGGTCTGGACCGGTCACCTGGTGTAAGTCAAAGAGTTCGGTTTCATAAATAATTTTCTTTAAAAAATGTTCATAAACTACAAGGAAGGCATTCTATACAGTGAACAGCGTGAAGAAGCAACACATACATGTATATGTTTTAGTTTGTATGAGAGGATACAAATTATACGAGATTGCAACAATGTGTTGAGAAGATTTCCGTTTGGAAACTGCCGTCCATAATTTGATTACGGACAACAAAATTTTCCAGAGAAGTTCTCTAAACTGCGTTTGTAAATTGACAGTCAGATTCGTTGTCGGTCCAAAAGTTGCGAACATCTGTTGTTTCATTTTTATCTTTTCCACACCGTACATAATACATAATTTTTAACATGATAATTGCTCATGCATTGAGGTCAAACAGCGATGCATCCTGGTTTAGAGGCAGTTGTCCCTGAGTACTTGATTATTGCTCATGCATTGTAATGATGTAATGACCATTGCAACATGCAATGGTAACCGTGTTGTTTGCACCACTTGATCTGGCCATGTTTACAACCCTTGCAATGACCATGTTTACAACCGTTGGTATGGCTATGGTTACAACCCTTGGTATGACCATGTCTACAACCCATGGTATGGCCATATTTACAACCCTTGGTATGATCATGTTTATAAGCCTTTTATGGTCATGTTTACAACTCTTGGTATGGCCATGTTTACAACCCTTGTTATGGCCATGTCTACAACCCTTGATATGGCCATGTCTACAACCCTTGGTATGGCCATATTTACAAGCCTTGGTATGGCCATGTTTACAAGCCTTTTATGGCCATGTTTACTACCATTAGTAGGCTATGTTTACAAGCCTTGGTATGGTTATGTTTACAACCCTTGGTAAGGCCATATTTACAACCCTTGATATGGCCATGTCTACAACCCTTGATATGGCCATATTTACCACCTTTGGCATGGCCACGTTTTACAACCATTGATGTAGACATGTATACAAGCCTTGGTATGGTCATGTTGCAACCTTTGGTATGGTCATGTTTACAACCCTTGGTATGGCCATGTTTAGAAGCCTTGATATGGCCATGTTTGCCAGCCTTGGTACGATCATGTTTACAAAGTTTGGTATGGCCATGTTTACATGCCTTGGTATGGTCATATTTACAAACCTTGGTATGGCTATATTCACTACCCTTTTCTTTCTTGGATCAGTGAAAGTTATGGATTCATATATATATATATATATATATATATATATATATATATATATATATATATATATATATATATATATATATATATAGATGCAATAAACTGACAACGAACAGTGCAAAACTATTATCTGACTAGCCAGAGCGCTTTCGACTCTTAATGTGTCTTATTCAAAGGCATATAAAAAATAGACAAGACAAACAAATAAAACAGAAAAACCGTAATGTTTGCAAAACTTTACCTGGCTGTTTTTACAGGAATTAAACCTCTAAATGTATTATGTTTCAACTAGTTTATATCAACTTGTTGCGGATACTGGAAATTATTTTGTATTAACCTAGAAATCGATTAGCCATAACGACTTCTGGTATTATGTGTACATTTATGCAAGCGCAAATTACATCCCGGATATTTCATTGTTATAGTAGTAATTGTAGGCTATTAAGCAAATTTGGAGAATTTTTCAAAAGTAAAATGTGTCGGCTGCAAAAGATAGTTTTATTTGTGCATGGCTGTCTTTTTCTAGTCTTCTTGGTTTAAACCGCTTGGTTTCATTGTTCTAAGGTGGTGTATCCAGTAAGATTCCTTTTCTTTCCCGGTTTCGGAACTCCATTTGGGGTTGTTAGCAATTGCAGTAAGTGTTATATCTTAATCAATCCCTGACATACGTGATCCCTTGCTGGATCCAGTGCACTTGAAAGGACTGTTATTCGCCATATGATTTGTATTCGTTATATATATATATATATATATATATATATATATATATATATATATATATATATATATATATATATATATATATATATATATATTCCTGTTTCTCCAAAAGGACCATGGGAGAAAATAAGATTGAGATTTGGGTTGGAAGATATCTCCTTTCCTCAAATCTTCCTATGTGATACTTTTCCATTTATGAAAAATTAGTTCAACTAAATCTTTAGTTGTTTAATGATTGGGAAAGTCTCACAAGACTAGTTTGTATGGAGCGGGACAATTGTGTGTAATTAACGTTTTTGATTTTATTACGGCTACATAAACTTAAATTACAACTCTATTCTTAATATCATCGTCTGACCCATCTTGAAATCGGTCTCAGTCTTGAAATATTATAAAGTCAACTCAAAAACTCAGTCTCATTATTAGCCATAGTGTAGCAATATCTATACAAAACTTTACAAAGTTACAACAGCTACAAAGAATAGGAAAGAAGAACTGACAAGAATATCTCGCCGAAAAAAATTTGTTAGAAATGGTAACTACGTTAAATTACTATCTAATTTTTTTGATTGCATGCTCAGTATCTCGGTGTCCTTTCTCTTTAATCGTGATTAAATCTGTACGTGCAGAAAATAACAATATCAAACTTTTAATCTTCGGCTTGATTCGTTGCGCCTTTGTTAAGTAACTTTGACCTGATCTAGTTATCCGATAATAGAGGTCAGAAAAAAAGGAGTGAGTTCTTATGTTCAGAATTTTGTATGTTGTATGTACCCTTCTGTAAGTCACCTGTAGTCAAAACTACCATATTCAATGCTGTATTAAATTACTCTCATTATATTCAGAGGTGTCCGAAGGGGGGAGGGGGACGGCAGTTGACACCCACCCACCCCATCCCCGTCCGGAATTTTAATTAATCCGTTGTGCAGAATATAAATTGCACCTTTGATTTTGACTTTGCCCACTACCTTTGCAACTTATAAAAATGGCTTTTCCGGGTGGTTTATATGGTTTCCGTATTAAGAATTGAAGATATCTGAGCAGCAAATACCGGGGCGGAAGGTCGTGTTTTTGTTGAGCTAGACTCGCAGTGAGGACCAATGCTTCAAAACAATATACATTCGGTGATGCATTAAAATCTTGCTGGACTGAGATTTAGATAAAACCTTGCTGGACTGAGATATGGACAAAGCCTTGGTGGACTGAGATACAGACAATACCTTGCTGGACTGAGATATAGACAGTACCTTGCTGGACTTATATATAGACAAAACTTTGATGGACTGAGATATAGACAAAACTTTGATGGACTGAGATATAGACAAAACTTTGATGGACTGAGATATAGACAATACCTTGCTGGACTGAGATATAGACAATACTTTGCTTGACTGAGATATAGATAAAACTTTGATGGACTGAGATGTAGACAATACCTTGCTTGACTGAGATATAGATAAAACTTTGATGGACTGAGATGCAGACAAAACTACGTATGTTGCTTGTTCCGAGTTTGGAAGAACGAGTGTGATACGGCGTAAGAATATATCTAAGCCATATCAGACGTTTTCTTCCCACGACTAAGAACAAAGAACGTATGTGCTTTGTATTTATTACATATCCCCTTTATAGCCATTCAGTTGTGTTAAAGTATCCTTTAAAAGAAAATTGAATTAAGGCATTTGGAGGTTTATGAGATATAATGTACAACCATCCCACTGAAAACCCTCCAAGAAGACATAAGCCAATACCTAAAAAGTGGGCTAGGCCCCAGTAGACTGTGCAGTGATTACTCTTTAGCTTTGGATTTTAAAAATGCTTGTATAGGATATATAAATGTATTTAAAATCCAATCACAGGTAAGTAAAGTTTTTCTTTTTTCTCAAATGGAATGTAGCCTTTGGACAAGCACGTAAACAATTTTTATATCATATTTACTGAAAACACACTCCACCTCACAGCAAATTTCAAGGCACTTTTAATGCAATGATATTAATTAAGTACAATCAATTAAAGGTCATTAAGTTAAAGTACTTTCAAACTTTAGTTTATATGGTTTCAATACAATAAACTAGAGATGATTCTAATATGAGGATTAGTATAGATTTATGATAATCATTTGAATATGTTTTTGGATAAGAACCTTCTAAACAATATTGTTCTCTTTTCTTTTTGTTTTCTACTTGACAAGTCGCAAGAATAATTAAAACGTAAAAAAAAATGCAATTCCATGTTTGAGCCGCAGTGATGAAAAAGTCTCAGTGACATTGTAATAAGATGTAACTCTTCTAAATTTCAAAGTCAGTTTATTTGCTAAAACAACAGTTCGGAGACCATATCTCGAAAATCTGAAGTTGATATGGTTTTCTGGTTGGTGTTGGTATATTAGATGGATTACTTCCTGTAACGTCTCTTCTCGAAGTTACCTGTGTTGCGTTTGGGACGGATATCAACAGGTGCACCTTTAAAACATTTTCTCTTCTTTGATTTCATAAATTTGTTTGAGGTCTTTGTGCCGAGAATTCAATACTTTGCAATTGGCAACAAACTCGTTTGAAGATAAAATGTTGTTGCCATAGTGATCGTTACGGTAACTGTTAATAGTATCTGACTAATAATACAAAACAATCCGGTTTCATTAAAGTGACTATGCAGGAACCTATATAAGTGACTAATAATACAAAACAATCCGGTTTCATTAAAGTGACTATGCAGGAACCTATATAAGTGTCTCATGATACAGGGGTAATGTAGATAATTTCCATTTTATCTGAACAAGAGGACGATTCTAGCCATGCCATGGATATGGACATCAGTCCCTGAGTCCTTCTTCTTCTTCTTCTTCTTCTCTCTCTCTCTCTCTCTCTCTCTCTCTCTCTCTCTCTCTCTCTCTTTCACACACACACACACACAAACACACACACACAAACACACACACACTTTGCAAGCAAGCTTCATTTGAGAACTCACTGTCAAATATTCTGTCTTCTGTCCAAAATATTGTCAACCTCGTCTATAATTTCACGGAGGTAGGTATTGTAAGAATGCCAATAAATTCCTCGATGCTACTTACGGTACTCCCCCCCCCCCCCATTAGGCATTAGCGGTCAGTTGGATCATTTTCACAAAACCCTCCACGTTCGTCATTACTGATTTTTAAAATATTAAAAACTGTGTCTGTGTAGACATTTTTGAAATTATACACAATAGTTTAAACTATTGAGCAATAGCGGTTACTTATATTTCATCCGTTGCCTACTATTGAATATTTAAAGTGAAATAATTAGTTCCAGGCTAGTGTACGATACAGAAATTTGAGATGTGCGATATTGAAACAGAGACTAAATAAACATCTGTATCGAAGTCCAGTGAGATTGAATGGGTATGTAATAAATTAATAGACTATACCAATCTATCGCACTCACGCTGTCAATTACTTCTTAGTATATCATTTTATTTGGAAAGCATATTCAGACAAATAAAATAGACTATTTTTTTACGAAATACATTAAATTAATCTTATTGTTCAATCGTTCAAAGTGGGTGCATGAAATTTAATTATTTCTAACATCAATAAAAGGTTCCTACTATCTAATTTCCACGAAGAACTCAAGATTGAGAAGCAGATTTTAATGAGCGATTGAGGTCAAAATTCCTATTAAAAATCAGTGCCATTTAAATTATAGCGAACGAAATTGATTATTATATATCCATATCCCGTATTAATTGTATTCCAATCATATTCAAAACTTTCTTTATTGGTAAGAAAAAAGAAAACAAAAACCAGCACAACGGGTTTTCCATGTCTTCAGTTATCAGCACAAATTCGAAGAAAATAATGTCACAACATGCTCAACTATTATAAAAAATTAGCAATTATCAACTTAGAAAGAACGATATATATGCTGCTTACAAAAATGACGTTACGTTTGTGTGCAATGAAATTATATATATATATATATATATATATATATATATATATATATATATATATATATATATATATATATAGAGAGAGAGAGAGAGAGAGAGAGAGAGAGAGAGAGAGAGAGAGAGAGAGAGAGAGAGAGAGAGAGAGAGATTAACTGAGGATCTCAATGGTTTACAAGTCATAACTCAAGGTACCTGGTCCACTAGGTATGGATAAGCTTAAGAGCCGATGCTGCCTGCCAAATTAATTTCTTTGGAAATATAAAGTATGTGTATATATACTTTTGAGGGTTCGGCCATGAACCTAGGACTTGTACCCACGACGCCGGGCAAGAACTAAAGATTTATACGGGCTGCATACATAATTTGATCCTTTCATGTCATCGCCAGAAAATCATAAACCAGAGACACTGTTTGTTTACTGCTTGCTTATCAAATATTCCAAAAGATAAATGAAAACAGCAGGTGCATCAAAAATATCATATCTGCATTGAATTTTGTCTAAATGTGTAGAAATTAAGGTATAACATATACATCATAAATTGGTACAGGATTCATTATGATAAAGAAAAAGTAACCACCACTACTAAACATCAAGTGTAACACGTTTCATTAAATTCCTGCCTGTAGTTTTATAATTATGGGATTGTAAAAAAACATTTTGATTAACTTGACGCTGTAGTTTTATTTGATTATAAATAACGTTTTGATTGCCTTGCCCCTAAGTGCGGGCACCCATGGCGTACGCTGTAAGCCAGTTCTTCTCGAGAATAAAAGCGAAGTTCATACACAAACCCCATATTTGACCACAGACAACATACCCTGAAAGGTCGTGTATAGCGTACACTAAAAACCCCGATTCTTATAGAAACACTGCCATATTCATATACATTCCATGCGTATGACGTCGGACAACATGCTTTAAGAAGGCCGTGTAGAGTGTACAATGTAAACCAGTTCTTCCCGGTGAACATTGCCAAACATATGCACATTCCATACACATAGTAGTAAGGGAAAAGGCTGGTTCTGGCTAACAGACCTCTCCCCACCCTCCAAACAAATATAAATTACTCTCTCAGAGAGCCTAAAATCCCCACCCCAAAACGATTTTCCCAAAATGAAAAGGCTGGTTCTAGCTCAAATATAATCTAAGACTTTTACCCACTCTCCAAATAAATATAAATTATAATCTTAGAGACCCCCCCAAAAAATATAAATTACATCTGTGAGCCCCACCAGCCTCCCAAATGACTAACCTCTACCTCCTTCATACCTCATCACCAATTATCAATGTTTCAACTGTTGATATTAGTAATATTTCGTCATCACGATAATAGAGACTAAACTTTACTTTACCGCTCACACAGCTACGAGACTCAAATAAATCTTTTATTTGCGGTTTGTTAAGAGGATATTTTTTGTCGATAAAATATACTTTTGACTGATCGAGATCAATGGTAAGTTTAGTATATTTTTGTTGACTGATCGGATCATGAAAGTTTTTAAATCCCGCTGATAACTTCTGGCTCAATTGTTCAAGATAAGTGAAATACTCTCTGTCACCAGATCTGATAAGTGAAAGTTTTAGCTTGTCACCAGCAACATTATTCCCGCTGAAACATATACCTGATGTTTCATTATTAATTTCAACTGTCAACTGTTTGCCGTCTATCATTAGATATTTGATCTTGCTATTGTAGCTATTTGTGACTGTCAAATTTTCAAACATTATTTTTATTGTTTACATAAAATTTCATACCTTAGTCATCAAATATAATATCAAGTATAGATCTATCATCAAAACAATAACCAAGTACAAATGTATCTACTCCATTTTCGCAATAACGTTTGTCATCAAAATTACTCAATCCGCGTTTGATAATGACATCTGTTTCGAGTTTATGACGATTTGTTCGAATAGCCATTGCTCTTATAAAACTAACGCCGCCGTCAAGCGCGTACTTGTAATCATCAAATTTCATAAACTTTTTAACAAAATTGCGAGGCAGACCTTTTGCTTTTTTCGTTATTTTATTATTATCTAGCAATACCGCGTACATTTTACTGCGCAATCCGATAAAGTATTTGATGATGCTCGAGTTCATTTCATCTTTAAACTTACCAATAACCTTTCTATTTGTGTCGTCATGAAATTTACTGTCACGAGGGTAATCGGAAAGATCAAACAGATGTCGATTATTGTATATATCGTGATAGACGTCCTCACATTCGATTTCATACACGAGCGAGTCGGTATCAGTAAACAATAGTCTACTTGACGGCCACTGATTTTTAACAAAATTATAATGAAAATCGTACATGAACCACTTCGATAAATCTAACACGGAAGCTCCAACGTAAATCGGCTTGTTTAGTTTTAGATTTGTTTTTCTTCTTTGTATCGCGACAAGATTTTCATTAAAAATTTTCATGCTAACAAAATCATCGTCTGACACAAGTTTATTTCTGCGATTGATATCATTAACTAGCTCGATATTTACTCGTTTTCTAATATTTTCCATCGTCTTACCAAAAACGGAATTGTTCATAAGCTTAAAGAAGTTTTTTTCAGAATCGGTTTTCGCTACAGCTCTTCTCGAAGTGTTTGAGTTAATATAACCTTTCATCCAAGGTGACTGATTAAACTTTAAAACTCTATGAACTTTCCTCAACACAAGACCAGCATCTACTGCTTGTTTTAAAACTTTATAATGCAAAACATAATTTTTCTTATCGAGTAAATTTGGTACTAGTTTTTTTACCATAGAACTTTGTCTTGGTGATGCTGTCGCTTGTTGTTCTTGAGATAACAAACTATAATCTATTATCATTGATTCTGCACAGAAAGGATAATCGTTGTGTAAATTGTGTAGCGAAGTTGGATAATCGAGATCAACTTCAACGAAATACGAAACATCGTCAGGTATCTTTTTTTCTGTCTCCGATAAAAATTGTTCAGATGTGATCCAACGAAATCCACCAAAAGGCATTGGTTCTGCCATAGAATAACCGTGTAAATTATTACAATCTAGATAAATTATATACTTCGAAGGAAGCTTAGGATTGTACTTTTTCAAGTATTTGTTGTTTGCTTTAGAATATTTCTTTGTTATAACGCTAATACCGCCTCTGATACCTTTTTCGATAAAATTGAACATATCAACGTCAGTTAGTAATTCTAACCTTACTTTACTAAACTTTAACAGAGCGTCCCATGACAGCCCGGGAGCAGAATAATACCAACAAGGATCTAGTCCATAATTGTTGTAGCTCACTTTTCGAAAACTTTCAAAAACATCTGCTAACAATAACACGTCAGTTTTCAAGTATAAATCATGATAATCGCCAAACGTCTTGCAATCAAATTTATTCCAAATATCTTGTGCATATTTGTACTCGTCATCGGTTATATTTTCATTTTTAAGTTGCGAATAAAATTTGTCTTTGCTAGGTAAAGACGTTTCATCAAATTTACTCTAATCATCGAGGTACTCGTACGGAAATACTCCTTTTTTAGTCAGTAGATTAAATTTATCTCCAAAACAGTCTCGTAGATTATCAAACTCGCTACAACCTTTTACCAGCTCATCCAATGATGCTGCCATAAACTGCAGGCTGTCAATAAAACGCAACTTACCTAAAGTAACTGACATATACTTTTCAAAATTATTTTGAATGCACTTGATTACGTTATTAAGTTTTAAACGAGATATTATGTTGGGATCACCAAAAGCTTCTACGATAATATAGCTATCATATCCTCGGAAGTTGTGAAGAACAACTGGAATAAAATCCGGAGCATGAAATTTTAAATTACACTTATCATGAGCCGCACCACGATACTGTCCGGTCAAATGGCAATGGTCATGTATTTTTTTGTTATCAGGCGAGTCAAAAGCTTTTTCACAAATATGACAAAATTCTGCTTGCTCGTGATCAGATTCTTGTTGAGATGTCAGTTTTATCATTGGAGTTATTTTTTTTAAACGATTAAATATATTATCAACTTCGCTAATTAAATGCTTGAGAAGCCAAACAGCCGGATTATTACCACGATATAATTTGATTGGTTTAGATAATCTCGAATCAGTGCAGCAAACTATCTTATACGCTACCCCACATGGAACATAGTTTTGAGTTTTTCTTGTACTCGATTTGTCAGGATTATTTTCTACGCCAAGTACAGGCTGAAGTAAGCATTCGAAATCAGCGTATATAACGAAAGGAATTTTTAGTTTGTGATTATGACTGACAAACTGTAATAAACTATTTTCTTTGGACGGCATTGTTATTCGTTGTACGTCACTACAGTACTGCAAATGCTTTTGTAATGTTTCATTGTCTTCACAACCGTGTAAACAGCGATAACAAAAGAACGTTTTTTTTTATTTCGTTTATTATACTGTCTGCCAACTAGTCCGTTAAAGTATTTAATCCAAACGTAATGATTTTTATAAAACAGCAAGTTTATTGTCGGTTGTGAAGCTTTTTCTGAAATATATCTCGGATAGACGTTTTCTTTTTCATCTAGTCCGAAAACATTTATTGAAACATTATTTTGCCTTTCAAACTTTGGTATTTGATTTTCTGCAACTGGAAAGTCAATACCATTAAAATTTAATTTTAATACGTGACTAATATACTTGTCAACACGATCAGCATTTTTTTCTGCTGGAAATAGCGCAGAAAGAATAGCCCACTGAAAACATCTGTTATCGAGGTTCTTTACGTTTATACAGCATTTTTTATTTTTTATTTTTTGTGGTAGGTCAGTATACGAACTACCGCGTAATACGTTATATTTTATTGTGTGAAATAAAATTTCAGTAATGATTTCAAACTTCCAACCCGAACCCGATTCGGTAAATTCTTCTATTTTTTCCCAAATTTCCTGGTGTGTTTCATCAGCTAGTGATAAAAGATCAGTCCCAAGCAAAACACGCCTTGATTTTGCATTAATGTAAGGGTATGCGATTTCCTTGTCAGTCGATCCCTCTGTCACAAGTAGCTTTGAAAGCATAACATGATATTGCACTAATATTCTTAGACCCTTATGTTTTTCAAGGTCACGTTTTACAGTTGGCTCTAGCAAATGATAGAGATTTATTGCAGTGAAATTTAATAGTACGGTTTGTTTATCAAACCGATAACTGTTGTCGAATCCTGTAAAGGCAGTCGCTATTTTTTCGGGTTCTCCCATAAGGCTCTTCTTGGCTATATCACATAATTTCAGCATTGCTATATAATAGTGTAATATTATATATCTAATTGTTTGTTCGATCGATAACTCACCGCACGCCAGTTGAACAATCAATTAGAGATATAAAATGCTTATAGTATATAATGACACAATATCTGACAAGCTCAAACGAGCAAGAAGCATATCATGTTCATCTGAAGTATAACTTCTACGCTGGAAATGCATTAGGTTGGGTTATTAACATAAAATCTAAAAAATCTATTGGTGAAGCAACGCCAGCAGGTTATAAGATTAGCGTAAAGGGAGATAATGTTGAGAGAATGGAAATGTTTCGAAAAGATTTTATTTATACTTTGTTCTGCGAGGATATTCCAGAAGGACAACGAGTGTATAGAGTAAATAATTCGATCACTGATGACAATATTGAAAACTTATCTTTACAAGATGAGTTTCAACTTCATAAAGTATTTGATTTATACGAGGCTTCTGACAAAGGAATTATTAGACATATAAGAACTAAAAAAGTCGTTGGAAATGTGAATAATAGTGGATATTTACGAATAAATGTTAGAGGAACTGAAACAGACTTTGTTGGTTATTATAATCACCGTTTTGTTTACGAGACGTTTAACGGACCTATTCCCAATGGTTTGGTTATTAATCACATCAATAACGTAAAAACTGATAATCAACTGGAAAATTTAGAACTAGTCACCCAGCAGGAAAATGTGAGAAAAGGACGATGTGGTGGTGTTAATTTTAAATGTCCAGCAAAACCTGTTGTTTCATTTGATCTCGAAAAAATAGATAAGGAAATCAAATTTCCTTCAATCTCATCTGCTACTCAATACTATAAGATAAATTCTAAGGAAATAAAATTTGTTGCCGATAGAATAACAAGATCAGCTTTTTCAAGCAGATATAATTCTTGGATCATCTTTAGATATGATGATTAATTATATTTCGTAATTCTGTCTTAGTAAGACAGCTATGAGCAAACATCAAAATATCATCGCGATCAAATTTTAATGTTATAAAAGCACTATCATTAAGTTTATTTTTTTCTGCTGCTGTTAGTAATACTTTATCATTCTCGCCTGGCATTACAATAACGTCAACGGAATATGCACTATAACCCGACAGACATTTTCTCACTGCTTCAGCTAGTTCCTTGTAATTTAATATATTAACCTTTTGATGATATTTTACATCGGGAGATTTCGTTTCGCTGGTCATTATTTTTATAAATTAGATAAAAGTATATTATAATATGGATTTAATGAGACGACTTGCTGAAATATATTCGGAAGATTATATCCCCAGCAATGAAGTCGCCAACGACAAAGTCGCCAACAACAATTTAATCTCTACCGATATAAACAATTCTGCTAGTTATAGCGAAGATGATATTTTGTACAACAACGAATCCGACGATGATGAAGTAGTTACTGTCGTTGACAGAAAAAATTACAGTAAACCGACAACTGGACGATATAATGTTAAGTATCACATTGCTAAAAAAAAATTATAAAATTTAATTTTACTGTTGCCGAACAACAAATATTTTGGCAGCTTATCAAACCTTTTTTAAATCTAAAAAAATTCCAGGCCGACAGAAAAATATAAAATTCGATTTTATATTTGTCAAGATTTTTAACTTAATGACGATCTCTGACGATCGCAGACAATATCTAATATCGTTATGTAAAATGTAAATCTATCAAACGTAAGGACGAGGAAATCTACAGAAACATTATTTCATAATTTGTTTGGTTGGTATCCAACTATTAAATTTATCGCTATACCCGCGACACTTAAATAAACTTTTATTGCCTTTTTTCCTAATAACTTTTTCGATATCGAAAACATCTTGTTCAGTTTTCTGAAGTTCCTGCTCGTAAAAACTACCGGTTATAGGTTCACCTAATAAATCTTTTAACGAGTATGTTACAGGTATTGTTAAAAGTACTTTATCAACAACAAAATACTTCTTCGCTCCAGTTTGGAGTAAATCCTTTTTCAAATGTTTTTTCGTCAGAGAAATTCTAACTCGATCACCCACTTTAAATTTATGTCTGCGGTACATGTTTTCGTTCGCTAATATCGGATTTTTAATTGCGTCGTTTGGCGACATTTTGGTGGTTCGGTGTTTCGTGTTATTATATTCGTCAACAATGTTTTGTAAATTATCAATATACCTGTTTGTATTTTTAGCTATCATATGTTTATGTATTTTTTCGTTTAGTGTGCGATTAAATCGCTCGACGACAACGCTTTTACCCTCGTTCCCTGTAACATATTTTTTTATATTATTTTGGAGCAAAAACTGCTCAAACTTTTTATTGAAAAGCTCCGCTCCGTGATCAGTCCAGATTCTATTTGGTTTTCTTTCTGTACTAACGATAATCTGTTTTAGCGCGTCAGTTATCGACGATCCTGTTTTATCCGAAACAGGTACACTAAAAGCATATTTGCTAAAAATATATATAACATTAAACAAGTATTTCTTATTATCATTAAATTGAGCAAGATTTGACACATCCACTAAATCTATTGCCCAGATGTCATCAACGGCGTTTGCGACAACTTTACGTCGCGTAAACTTTTTTTCTAGGTTTGTGTAGTTCAGCTGCAAGCGATTTCATATTATTATCATTGACGATTTCATCGTACGATTTTTTGTTAAGTCGAGACTCTCCAAGTCCTAGTTTATATTTTGCTCCAATAAAACCCTGCACCAGCCTTCTATCAACACGCTCCCTCATATTTATCGGTTCCATATCACGAAGTTCGTCTAACATTACTTTATCACAATCTGATTTTGAACTTTCTGCACGAGCCTTGTCAGGACGTTCGATATCACGATAACAGATATCATGACGCATCGCTATTGCATCAACTTGATTGTAAGGCTCTTGTCCTGGCAGCGGATTATCATTTTCATTTAGTTGTTTATCAAGAGGATTGTAAGGTCCAGTATACCTATGACCTGGCAATGTCCAACCGCTTTTTGGTTTTGGTGATTTGCCAATAATTTTGTGAATGTCAATTCCGCTGCCAATTACCTCACGGCGATTGCATGATTTACAGTATGTGACGATTTTATCTTGTTCGATACAAAGATCTTTATCACAATCATAATTGCACTTCATTTTATTTTATTTTGTTTCATAAAAAATTGTTATCGATTAATCATCAATCAGGATAACTTTATCCACACCAGATCCTAACGTCTCAGTTACTTGTTTTTTCAGAAACATACTTTTCTTTCTACCACAAACAACACAAATACTTTTTAACATTATTCTATTATTTTTTGTTTTTTCCGTCGTCTCATCCTTATTTTCTGTTTTAGTTCTACATTTGAGACAGTATGTTGACATTATATATATTTACAAGTTTAGATAAAATTAATTGCAAGCTTTAGATAGCTTTTAGAAAAATTAACTGCAATCTCATCATTTGCGGGAGAAGGCTGCTTGTCAAACTGTAAAATAAACTTTAAAAAATTAGGATCTTTTGACATTTGTTTTATAAACATTATACAATAATAACCACAAGCTGATGTTCCGATCGGCTGTAGTTGATTAGACGAATAATTTATTTTTTAAAATTTTTCAAAAATATATTTTTTTTTATAAGATCACTCTGAGGAAGTCCGAACGAATCAAAATAATTATTATCGTAGACAGCAACCCAGTGAGCGCCTGAGCCATCGTTAAAATTTTCTATATTTATAACGCACGAACCACTTGCTGATGCGTCATCGAGTTCGTCTTTAGAAAATACTCCGCGAAATCCGACGTCATTCAATTTTTCAATTATATCAAAATTGCTCAATAGCGTCTGGTACCTGGTAGAGTCATTCCACGTCCGATTCCTAGTAGGTTTGGAAGAAGACTTCCCGCTAATCCCGCTAGTAGTGGAGCTATTGGAATAAATCCTCCTTGTTTTGTTTGATTGCGTTTTGTTGTTTTCTTTTTTTTTTCGACGATTTTGTTTTCCGTTGTGGCATTTATTTTATATTGTTACATAAAACTGAGTGACAAAGTCACTGACGATAGATTTGTTTGATTCCACGACCTTCAACTGCTTTTTTCGTTGCGCCAGATACCGCCCCTGACGCAGCTGCTAATCCAAGTGTACCAAGTACTGGCAAAATTTTTGGTATTATTGAGCTAGCTAATACGGATAGTGCTGGTCGAAAAAATCCACCTTGTTTTGACATTGCTGTTACTTGCGAAACAGATAGTTTAAGAACAAACGGTTTTCCTTTATCGAGTTTATCGATTTGTTGTTGTGTTAGCATTAATTTAACCGCTGTTTTATTTGAAGTCCCGGCGACTTCTGTCGCTGGAGATATCATTAAAGAAACAGAACGGCGTTTAGCAACAGCTGTTGATCATTTTTCAACTTGACCGGATGTTAGGTATATTTCTCGAGTTGTGTACTTGGTTTTCATTATTTTATATCAAGGTTGTTAGATTAAACTTGTACAGTCATTCTTCCTTTGGTCGCGTCAATCGTCAAGAATCTATCACTGACAACTAGCGCATATACCTTATACTGTTCGGCTGGCAGTGCGCCAAGTGTCCAGGTGACCTCTATATCAGCAGTTGATTTGATAACTCGTTCGGAATGTTTTGATATGTCGAAATAAAAGATAGGATAGAGCGATCGAAACTCTTCTATTGATATTTGAGATCCACTGTCTGCGTCCTAATATTTTTGCATTGCTTCCATAGGTTCATATACGGCCGAGATATGTTTTTTGTTTCCTCGTTAGCAAACTTGCATTCGATTGCACGTTCGGGATACTGTTTAGAATTTACTCTAACAAATATTCGTCTGACATCAGGGTTATCAAATACGGAGTTGTTCATTTCTTGATCATTACGACGTGCCTGTCGTTGAAATACGACGAACAAATGTCGAGGTAGTTGTTCGCTAGCTGTAGTTGTAACACGCCATGTGTAATCAGTTGTGTTAGGAATTGCTGTTTGATAAATCCTGTTTTGCTGGAAGTATATCTTTTTTGTATAAGCGGTTAATAATGATTCGAGTTCCATCGTTTTAGCTACAGATGGGACAACTCGTGGCATCCACAGCGCTAATCTTGTAATAGCAAACTGCCCTTCAGCCACCCCATCGGCGTGCATTATACAATCGTTTTCATCAGCTCGATCTAAAATAAGTGTATGTTTTATTCCGCGAAAAACTTTGTTATATTCACTGCAGAATCCGAAGATTGTACTTAACGGAAGCATCATAGTTATTTGTTGAGATTCTGCAGCAAATGCTTTTCGTTTAGCAAATCCCTCGTTATGTTGCTGTCGTCTTATTCTTGTGACTGCTAATCTTATCGCGTCTCCAATATCACCGGCTGCATTATTAGCGGGATTGGCGATTAGATTATTGTTATCTACAGCAGGGACACCAGCACCAGTACGAAACTCGCTCGAAACAGCTGCCCCGAATGAGGTATCTTTAAACCACATCATATTTGTGGCAACTGATCTAGAATAATAATCGCTAAACGAAACAATGTTAAGTATTGTACTTGCTATAGGCAAGTGCATTGAAATATCTTCTACAGTTTGACTGGCCAGTTGATATCGTGCACTTTTAAATAAGCTCCAACCGTTATTGACAAGCGCAATTTCTTTACCAGCTGAAATATCACCATCTATCGCATTTAATATTTGACCACGCACTTCTAACACTGCCTTATGCGGAAGTAAAAACACGTCCTCATCTCTTGTGTTAAAAGTTATAACACCGGTTTTATTTGGTTCGTTTGAGTTTTCATCGAGATACTCGACGAATTCGAACTCTGTTACAGCATTGTCAGTATCATATTCTTCAGCAAGATCAAGATAATTTTTAGCTGACATTTTATTTTATAATCGTTACACAAAATTAAAAAGCAGCAAGAGTCATCGGTTTTGTTTTCTTTACAAGTTTACGTACTATTTCTTCACTATGTTGTGATAATAAGTTTTTTGTTGTAGCTATAATAGCTTGTTTTGTTTCTTTTGTTGGCGCAATATCTGATATTGCTCGTTTTTTTTTCCGATGTGGAAGGTCCTCTAATCTTATCAGCGATCTTTTGTCCTACTGCAGTGCCTGCTGAAGAAGCTGCACCTGTCGCAAAAGCTTTACTTGCGTCAAGTGCAATTGGTGCTACTTTACGCGCAATTCCTGGTATATTCTCAGCAATTTTAGTAAATATGTTTCCAAAAAATCCACCTACGATTTTTCTTCTATAAATTTTTTTTTTTTGTCTCATCTTTGTCTATAAAATAAAGGCTCACAAAATTGACTACGCTATCGATGATTTATACAGTGCGCAGGTGTAAATAGTATGTGACAATTTCGTTGTTAAGATCTATTTGTCTACCAGATTGATCGGTTAATTGCATCGTTATACTTGTTATTCGATTTTCAAGAATAATCGGATAATAAATAACTTGACGTGGATTAATTTGCATGATAGATCCTGGTGGAACGTCCGGTGAAAAGCTATATATCGTTTGTCCTCTACTGCCCTGGGCTGAGTAGGATCCAGCTGCAATAGAGCAATTTATTAATATTGTGTTTACTTCTGTTATATTTACTGGCAGTTCACCGTCAAATGATAAAGTTTCTCCTGGCATTATAGGTCCATACTTATAATGATTAAATCCAATCAGCGATGCAATTCTTTTTGGTGATGTAAAATCGACTAACATATTACTTTCTAATATTATATTAGCTCGTAATATGTTATAATTTGGTGTTAGCTCAAAATTATCAGCTATACCGCCTGCTTTTGTTATCAGCTCCTTTATCGTCTTATTTAGATCAGTAAGATTATAAGCTCCTTGTGGAATTTTAAATGTTCTCAATCGATCTCTTGGTGTATTTAGAATAAATGTAAATTCATCGTTTACTCCAGTTTTTACATTAGCTATCGAATTCCATGCTGTACAGGAAATTAGTCCAATCTCATACTGTTTTTCAGGATCAAGTTCTATTGGTGGGTTATAATAAACAGAAAAGTTTGCGCTGTTTCCTGTTGTCTGCGAGGAATCAAGTAATAATGTTGTTGATGTTAGTGACATTATATTAATATTTTTAGATAAGATCGCTATGTAAAATTTCATACTCGGATGATGTCAGTAATCCGCTCGATCTAAGATGATCTAGTATATCAATGATTTCGTTATCGATTTCTGCGCTTTCATTACCAGCTTCTTTTGATGATATCAACAACATAAGTCGGTGAACTATTTCTGCGTTTGATGTAAAAACTTTAATTCCAGATCCAGTAGTTTCCTCTGGTAATGTTTTATCTCGTTTTCATTTTGGGAAAATCATTTTGGGGTGGAGATTTTAGGGTCTCTGAGAGAGTGATTTATATTTGTTTGGAGGGTGGGGAGAGGTCTGTTAGCCAGAACCAGCCTTTTCCCTTACTACTCACATAACGTCAGACAACATAACATTAAAGGCTGTTGATTATATTTAATAAAATTTACGATTAGTTGAATAAAGCATAATTTTTGGGTTGTTTTCTACAATTTATTTACATCTGACCTGACAAATTATTCCCTTGTTTTGTTCCCTTGCTGTTTTTGTTTTTGTTTTTTTTTTTTAAATTTTTGCTTGACTTATGGTTTAAATTTTTGGGGCTAAATATGAGAATCTCATTCAATTTTGCATATACACTTTGCATGTGTATAATAGGTAGCAGTGATCGTGGTGGAAGTATTTTATTTTGCATGATTATAACAACTGATTCCTATCAGAATGATTTTTAACTACAATCGTTAATTATATAAACTGGAAATATATTTTCGTGTTTTGTGTCACTTTTCACTCTGTCCCTAGGGACTGTTTTAAGACAAATTGTTAAGATTGTTTTATAACCTCTGAAACTTTCAAGAAAATCTGAAAATTAAAGACTATGAGTTTTAAGTAAAATTTATATTTTATTCTCCCATATTCAACGGTAAATTTTATAATCATTTTTGTTTTTGTATTACTATAATAGCGTCAAGATCATTGTATTGAACAAATATAAAAAATAGATTATATGACTACAACAGGGTGAACACACAAGTATTTTCATTTACTTTAGAAGTGAGATGCAAGAGAAATAATAACATTAAGGATGTAAATTTGAAAATTTTAAAAACAAGAAAATGCGCTCTCTAGATTAACTGCCCACACATCCGTGGCTGGGGCGAAAAGTCTGTAAAATGTAGTACTCGTGCTATGAACTGGTTTAACTCGGTTTTTACTCGCATTGTAATTTCATTTTAGAGTAACATATTTGTTTCATTTTAGAGTGGTTTTATACCGTCTACTAATCAATATCATCCCTAAGGCAATCTTTCTATCACTGGGATAATGACTGCATTAGTAAGATGATTTATTTACATCAATGTCCCAATGTCTGCTTCCTGTAACAAATATTGTTGACAAGAAGGTGCGTTCAAGTTTTGTACCTTAAGCAAATTTCCCCTACGTCCTCTTCCAACTCCCAAGAAAAAAAAACCCATCAAAAATAGTTGCCTTCTGAACAGGAAAACTTGTATGATTGTGAGACTGTATTCATAAAATCCTTTTCACATCATGCAAAGTATCCTTTTCAGTACATGGTAGAAGTACTTATTTGTTCCAAAATTATTTGTATTCCTTTCATGACGTCTTCCTATACTGAGGTGAAAGAGGCAGTTAAGTATTTTACAATACGAGTATTTTTCCCATACCAAGCGAATTATTAAACTGAATCAACAGCGTAACAAGAAATTCTCCCCCTCCCCCCCTCCCAACAAAACAAAATTATGTGTCCCCTCCGCCAATTAAAAAAAGTGCTGGATAGTGATTTTAGCCCCCACCCCACCCCCGCCAATATACCTTCTCCCTGCCCCTGGCCCCTTCCCCCTAATTTCTACGCCACCGAACGGAATTAATGTTATATTAAATACGTATAAATCATATACAGCGATCATAAATGTGTCTAAAGTATCTCAATGTACTACAATCACAATAATTCCAATCTGGTACAAACCGACCCAATATATACAATGGTAATTTCTCTAGACAGCGCGGAGATATATTTACTGTGGAATGTATTGTGATGCCGCAAGTCTAATTACGATTACTTTAAGAACTAAAAATTAAGCTGACTCATTTAAAAAGATATCGTTTGGTTTCCCCTATTTTAAATTCTGTTTATGCTCTAACTAACTGAGCTCGTGTTTGTTAATTACCACTTTTTTATGATCTGGACGCACACTGAAGTCTCATCAACTCGGTTACGTGTGAAATTAATGATTTATACTGACATAAACTTCCACTCCAGTTAATTTTAACAATAACGAATTAGAAGCAACTTTAGAGCTGAAATTTGATAACGTTTTATCCTTAAGAAATGTGTGACCTCTTTGATGACAGTGTGTCAGTCTCATTAGCGTAATGACCAGTCATAGCATACACCAAAAGACAGTATGGCGGATTTTATTTAGCGTAATGACCATTCACAGCATACACCAATAGACAGTATGGCGAGTTGTATTAGCGTAATGACCATTCCTAACATACGCCAATAGACAGTATGGCGAGTTGTATTTAGCGTAATGAGCATTCATAGCATACACCAACGGTATGGCGGATTTTATTTAGTGTAATGACCATTCTCATCATACACCAAAAGACAGTATGGCGGATTTTATTTAGCGTAATGACCATTCACAGCATACACCAAAAGACAGTATGGCGAGTTGTATTTAGCGTAATGACCATTCATAGCATACACCAAAAGACAGTATGGCTAATTGTATTTAGCATAATGACCATTCATAGCATACACCAATGGTATGGCGGATTATATTTAGCGTAATGACCATTCACTGCATTCACCAAAAGACAGTATAGCGGGTAGTATTTAGCGTAATGACCATTCCTAGCATACGCCAATAGACAGAAGGGCAGATTGCATTTAGCGTAACGACCATTACCAGCATACACCAATAGACGGAAGGGCAGGTTGCATTTAGCGTAATGACCATTTATGGCATACGCCAATAGACAGTATGGATGATTGTACTTTCCAGATCATTATGACGAATGGTTCCTCTGGGGTTTTTTTAAAATAAGATTTAATATGAAACTAGAAAAAAAAATGCATATCTCAAACACAATTTTCATCAAACCTATGGTTTTATCCATTGTCTTTTAGTAGAATTCCATTCATAAGAACAAGTATTTTGGTGACAAAAGGTCCAACAGTACTATTTCTTCCTCTCCAGTCGTATCCTTCTATATACTACGTTTGTAGTGAAAACCCTCTGTTATCTTGTCTCCGATCGAGTCTTTATAGCATATCTGCAGTCAGAACTCTCCGTTTACTTGTCTCCAGTCGCATATCGATCTTTATATTTGCAAGAAAACTCTCAGTTTGCTTATCTCTAGTCGCACACCTATAATATATTTGCAATGAAAAATATCTGTTATCTTGTCGACAATCGCAAATCTATAACGTCTTGGCAGTGAAAACTATATGTGGTCTATAATCGTACCTATACAGTATCTTGGAAGTTAAAACTGTTATTTTGTCAACAGTTGCAAGTCTATAGTACCTTAGAAGTGAAAACTCTGTGTTGCCTATAATCGTACCTCTATAGCATTTTAAAGTGAAAATTATCTGGTATCTATAATTGTACCTTTATAGTATCTTAGAAGTGAAAATTATATTTTGTCTGTAATCGTACCTCTGTAGTGTCTTGGGACTGAAAACTATTTTATTTTTTCCACAGTTGGACCTTAATAGTATATTGGAAGTAAAAGCTGTTATTTTGTGTACAGTTGGACCTTAATAGTATATTGGAAGTAAAAGCTGTCATTTTGTGTACAGGTGTACCTCTATAGCAACTTGGAAGTGAAAACTATATGTAATTTTGTATACAGTTGCTGCTCTACACTGTCTTGCAGGGCAGATATAGAAACATGTTCAGTTTCGTTGAATGGGGGGAAGACGTAAACGAGTAGGTGAATGGTCTATGGGATGCAACGCCAAAAAGAGTCTCCTACATTTTAAGTATTTCCATGGCATAATTGTAACCATTTCACCATCTACATTCAAATAAACTCACTCTAGAAAACGTTCAGGCTGTTTTGCATATTTGTTTGGGGAGGGGTTTGTGTGGGAAGGGAGAGGTGTGGGATCGCGAGTTGGGAACCCGCCCCAATCCGCCCGTGTCTTGATAGTGAAAACTCTCCGCTGTCTTGTTTCCGGTTGCACTTCTAGTATATTAGTAGTGGAAACTATCTGTTATCGTGCTTACAATAGTGCCTTTATAATATCCTGGCAATGAAAGCCATCCGTTTTCTTGTCTTCAGTCATACTTGTAAAATATCGTAGTAATGAAAACTATCCGTTTTCTTCTCTGCACCCACGCCTGTAAAGCATCATGCTAGTGAAAACCATTCGTTTTCTTGTCTGCGGTCACGCCTGTAAAGTATCGTGATAGTGAAAGATATCCGTTTTCTTTTCTTCAATTGCACCACTAATATCGTGGTTGTGAAAACTGTTCGTTGTCTTGTATTCATTTGTTCCTTTATATTATCTTGGATATAAACAAGATTCACCAAAAGTATTTTTTTACAGTTATATGTTTCCTGTTTAAATTTAGCTTTTATTACAGTGGCATTTTCGCCGGCTCTTGGGTTATTCGATTAATAAAACCAATATATAAAAATAAAGTCGTTGAAAATAGTTTCTCTGTCGTATTCGGTAACACGTCAATGAAAATAGTTGACCAGTCTTTATACTCATAGTTACTTTTTAAAAAGAATGGGTCATTTTATTCTGCAAGAAAGAGAATCGTTGCACAAATTAAGAAGCCTTATTTGCCTTGTACAAATAAAAAAAGAAACGTCTTTACCAATGGATTTACAATTGAAACTTTCTATTAATACTGTTTTGCCGATATTGTTATATGAATTCGAGATCTAGTGATCATTTTTGTTTATTTTTTTTGTTCTTGTGATAATTTTAAAGGAATATGTCTACACTGGTTTCTTTAGAAGTTTGATTTTTTTTATAAAAACAAACTACTCCACTATACATGTTGTATGGACAAACAACTGAAATGGCATCTTACTGGAAACGTGTCAAATTTAAAAATTATTATACCACGATTATTATATAACAATACGATTATTATACGACAATACGATTATTATACACGATGCTGCTGCTGGTGGTATATTTTCAATGACTTTCCTTGGTCAGACAAATTTTGTTAGATTTAGGTCTTACTAATTCTGATTCACTATAAAAACAGTCACAGTGAAACTAAAAGAGCTATATATACAAACTTGGCGTGCTAATGTTTCCAATTCTTCTAACAGTAGAACGTATCAGATATTTAAAAATCTGTTAATTTGGAACCTTTTTAACACACATGCCAGAAAAGAATGGAATAATTTTAAGAAAATCCTGTGCAGTCAATAGTATATACTCCAGTGAAACTGAAAGGTGTCATGAAAGAAAATGTGAATTATGTGCCTCACAAGATATAGGCGATGCATTTCACAATCGGGCACCAGGGTGACCGAGTGGTCTAAAACGCTCGCCTTTACAGATCACTGCCATGTGCCATATCACCTCTGTCTGAATGGGTTCGAGTCTCGGTGTCGGCCAACGTGGTTAAGTGAGAAAGCTGCCAGTCGTTTCCCGTTGCTCGGTGGTTAGGCTCTTCCTCCACCAATTATACTGGCCGCCATGAATAGCCTATCTTTCATTCAGAAATGACGTTAAACCTCAAAACAACACCATGAATAATTTCGCTATCTTTCTCAATGTCAACAATTTCGTGAAATAAAAAATACAATCAACATATATAAGTAAGAACTTTTCAAAAACGTTTATACAAATTTTGTGACCTGCTAAGTAGTACAAATATTAATGTACTTATTGCAAGAAGTAAATGCAGAGAATTAATATCTAAATCATTCGGTTTCCATGTAAACTTCAAATGGTTATGACTATTATAATTTTTCTCCCATTTGCTGTGTATATCAATAATATTGGTCAGAACATACTTCTTTATACCATTCTTTTTCTACCTTCCTGTATCAGCTATACCACCACCTTTAACAACTCACATTTGTTCTTACTCTCACATGTTTATTGTGAGGCCATAGTCGGCAATAAAGTCAAGAAATATTGTTATTTATAGGCAATAAAATATGTTGATCATTTATTTGATTGCATGCATCGTGTCCGGCTTTGTAATTATATCTTACGTTCTTTCTTTCACATTGCAGGAAAATGACTTTATTGAGAACAATCCATTACTGAAAGATTTTATTGACACACGGCAGCTGACTAAAGGTAAATCAAATGTATATTGCTTGGAGGTGGGGTGTGGGACAGAATTTATCAAATGTATATTGCTTGGAGGTGGGGTGTGGAACAGAATTTATGTATTTATGTATTTCTTAGAACATCGGAACATTGACCATTGGATGTAGTTTCGAAATAAAATCGTTCTTCATACTGTCAGTTCTGGGGGGTGATTGATTACACTAAATTATCACATTCGTTGACCAAAAATAAATTGGAATTTTCGAACTTGATTTCGAAAGTTGCACAGTTGCAAAAGTCTAGACACGAACATTCTCCGATTGTTATGCAAAAAGAGACAAGGTGAGAAATATCTTAATGTGTACTGATTCCTTTTTAATTGACTTTCAAAGAGACGACATTTAGAAATATCTTAATGTGTACTGATTACTTTTTAAATGACTTTCAAAGAGACGACAGTTAGAAATATCTTAATGAATATTAATTACTTTCTAATTGACTTTTAAAGATACGAGGGTGAGAAATGTCTTCAGGATTACTGTTTAATTGACTTTAAAAGTATGGCTCTCCAAAGCCATATATGAACCTTTTTAAAATTGTCGTTGTGATTTTTTTGTTCTTTATATCTTTCAGAACATCATGAGTTTGATATATCCAGACTGGAAGAACACTTAGAACACAATGGTTCGGTGCTGAAAAACAGGTGAGAATCCAAACATTATTTTTCTTTACGTGTTATTGTGTGTGTGTGTGTGTGTGTGTGTGTGTGTGTGTGTGTGTGTGTGTGTGTGTGTGTGTGTGTGTGTGTGTGTGTGTGTGTGTGTGTGTGTGTGTGTGTGTGTGTCTGCTTGTGTTTGGGTGAGAGAGAGAGAGAGAGAGAGAGAGAGAGAGAGAGAGAGAGAGAGAGAGAGAGAGAGAGAGAAATATTAGATTAGATCACGGCCATTTTTAGTTGACATTTCTTTAAAAATGTGAAATTGGATAATTGGACTACACAATGACATAGCATTTATTCCATGATAAAATCAATGTGATAACTCCAACAAATTTAATCTGTACTCAACTTTTTCTCATTTTTCATATCCAAATAATAATTTCTTAATTTTATAATTACAGTTTATCATTCAAAGTACTCAGAAATAGTCAATAAACCCACCGGCCCTGGCAGGAAATTAACTCAGATCTTTAGAAATAACAAGACTGCCTTTTTGTCCTGCGCGCTTTTTATTTCGTTTGAAGGGAAAACAAATTTACGCTTAACTTTATCTCAAAGATATATTACTGACTTTAATCAAGGGCGTAAATTGACATACATATGGACGTACGGCAGGGCCGCCGACAGGATTTGTGGTCCCTTGGAAAAAATTTCCAGTAGGCCCATATCAATTACACATTGTGACGGCGGTGCGTCCACTGACCGTTGTGGGTTCCCATAATTTTGTCCTAGTTGTCCTACCTTGTCCGAGGTCCTGACGTACGGGCATGCAGTCGAACATCATGATAATCGCTAAGTCAAGCTAGTGGAAAGGTCGACTAGACAAACCGTCAGTATCCGTCATGCTATTCTTTATGCAATGTAATTTGTCATTTTCTCCATTTCACTCATGATGAATGACATTAACACAAGATTGTTTGCTATGAGTACTTCAACCATTTCAACTGAAATAGCTTTAATTGTTCCTTGTATGGTTGAGGCTGATTCCGATTTTAAAAGCTTCCTTGAGGCTGATTTCGATTTTATACGAATGTTTGATAATGATTTTATAAGCTTGTTTGAAATAAAATTCATACGTCTTTACATGCCCATTCAATATGTATCTCTTCCTAATGGAGTACTATGTGCAAGGAGTTCTAAATTTAGTTTGTCATGAATTCAGTCTTATCAGAACGCAGACCGATTTTTTTTCTGTTATGAAATTCGGTTTCCATTGCAAGTATTTGCCTATTTTCGTCGGACTGAGAGAGACAAATAATTACAAGGCACAAGATAAATTCGGTATATTTCTGTATGGCACTGCAATTTCTTGGTTTGTTTGTTTGTTTTCTCTCAACTTGAATCTCACTTATGGCAACAATAACCGTACCTCGCCTTCCAACCCCACCACGACCTTTTTGGCATCTCTGTAACATTGGTTTTGTCAGGTTGTGATTTGATAACATTGCAAAAACAGAAAATCTCACCTTTAGATGCTTGAAAATAAAAATTACAAACTGTCCAGTTGAAGGATGTCAGAAAAAAAGAGACAGTTACGGCATCATAAATTCCCAAATGTTCTTCCTCAAGTTTATTTCAGATAGTTTCAGGAAGTTAGGAAATATTGTGCTTAATGAAATTCATTGGTCATCACGGGTATGACGAAAAATTGTATCGTTCATGAATCTGGCACTATAGGTTTCAAATATACCAACAGTAGCTTAAAAGCGAACGGGGTAAAATAAATCTGCATTGTACTTCAATGTCATTTGATTTGTAGTATGTATAAATTTGCATATTGTTGTCTTTTATAATCTTGGCATTTTAGTATTCAAATTCAAGACTTTCACCGTCAAAAACGATCAGGATCCTTCGACAGTCCGGTAACACTTTTCCTAAAAGCATACGGGGAAGAGTTCACACTAGAACTGTGGCACGTGCAATCAGTACTTGATCCAGCTGCCACCATAGTTACACGTGCTGGCAATGGAAAAGAAATAAAATGGACAGGGAACCATCCTGACTGCTTCCTTCGAGGAATGATGACGTCACATGCCGGGACTGCATCCATGTCTTTCTGTGATGAATTGGTATGTTGGTACGATTTGCTGCCCTCATTCAGAATATCTCTGTCCTATTCTAGACGAATAACTTCAACTTTCTGAAACTGATTCGGAAGTGATACTTCCAAATTGACCAGATGTTGACAGACTAACATCTGGCTAGAAGTGCGAAGAATAAATTCTTATAAAACTATATGTGTTGAAAATAACACTATGCCATTTCAACAATCAATGAAATATCAGTACTTATAATTTTAATTGCAATCCGTATTTCATTAACCTCAGTCTATTGCATATGTTGATGCTAATGATGTCATCTAGTCATTGCTACCTCCTTGAAGTTATAGTATAGTAACAATCACGGGTTTGAAAGCAGTTCTGAATGGTATTTACATGTTAAGTTTTGTGTGTGCTGTTGTTTATTATAGTATGGAAAAGGCCCACGATGTTCAGATTGTGTGTGTGTGTGTGTGTGTGTGTGTGTGTGTGTGTGTGTGTGTGTGTGTGTGGAGAGAGAGAGACAGAGAGACAGAGAGAGAGAACTTTTTAGTTCAGGTTAATCAGTCATTTTACCACTTGCACATATATAGATAAGTTTCATTTCATTCTGTAGAAGAATGGGCTGCCGTGTGTCATTGTTTAGCATACTTGACTCACGACGGAAAGCATGTTGGTTCAAATCCTAACAGTAAATAAGTGCTGGACGGCTCCTGTAGTGTGTAACCGGGCAAAAGTCTATGCTGGTTCCGTTACCTTGGCGTGCCCTTCGAAAAATCACTCAGCTCCTATTTCCTCGGTATAATGTAGTTAATAAAGTGCTAAAAAGTGCGTTAAATTCACCCCACTCACAAAAAAGCTTTGCTACTGAGCAAAGTACATTACTTCAGTTACCTTGGCATTAATATCGTTAATGTGTTGATATGCCATTATACACTAAAGAAAAGAATTATTACTCAGACAATAGTTTTAACTTTTACCAAATATTACTTTTAGATGTAATGTTTTAGCAGAATACGATAAAATAACCAAATATATTGTAGGAATATCTCTAGATGTGCAAATTGGGTTTATTTCTCAATCTACGAGTCCTACAAGGAAATTTATGTTAAATTCTAGGTCTGGAGAATCTCATTATTGTTCTTATTAGTTAATTTTTATCACTTAACTAAAGATGAAACTTGAACTGACACATAAAGTGACTAAAAGTCGATTTTCTTCAATTTAATCAACTATGAGTGTCATCATTTTCTCTGCATAAAATGTATGTAGTCTTGTAACATCCTCATTTACATAATTTTCATTATGCTTTACATCCACAAACTTGTATATCTTATGCACTAAGCAAAGTAAGAGGTCTAAATTTCCTAAAACTTGTGCAAAACATTCTCGTCTGTATTTGTATTTTGAACCCTCAATTCAATTCTGTATAATAATTAGACTGTCGTGACGACTCTTTTAGGCATCATATTTCTTGTTTGAAAAAAAATCATCCAAGGTGGTACGTTTATCATTTTCGAAAGCCAATGTTCCAATATGTTAACCCTATCTATATCTTGGCGGATCGAGCAAATATTTCCGTGCTTCGGGTCTGTGAATTTCATTGGAAAATTACGTTGTTCAAATTCGAACAGTGTACAATATGATCGAGACAAGGGTAGCACACAACTTGAATGGACTCATAAATAAGCACTTTTCCACTGCTGGTCTGTGTTTGTACAAATACCTTTAACTCAAACACACCTGACATGTCTTTTCTCTTTTACGTAGTCAAACTTTCGATGTTAAACTTACAAAGTATGCTTTTGAAGTCAATTGCCTCCACCATTGGTGGCCGATTTACAATGCACCGTTTTTACACGCTATTGGTTAGTGGGCATTAAATACTAATGGAGGTAACTAATGAAATCCAATAGATATTGCTAAGACAAGGCAATAAAATATCTGTTCGATCCTCCTAGATGTAGACAGGGTTAACAAATTGGTACCTTGGCTAGGTAAGACGTACATTTAGTAGCCACTGAACTTTAATTTCAAGCAGCGTGTCTCCATTTAAAATCCCATCTTCGGCTCCTCGGGCTAGCCCTACGTGTGTGTGTGTGAAATCTTGCCAGTAGCTACCCGTGCGTCGGTGGTTCTCCCCAGGACTTTCCCGAAGCCTATCATGTGCTAACAAATGGCGTTAAGCTCAGAACAAAAACAATAACAACAATCTAGGCTCGCTGACAACCATTCTTTCTGCACATAAATCTGCATTTTTCCAATAACAGAATATCCATTAGAATGCAAATCTTGATTTGCTCCTACTTTACTTTGAAATCAGTGGTTTGTGAATTTATTTCCGGCAAATTTTAAATCTCCTATCAAATTTGTGCAGTCAGTGGAATTATTTGTGGGTCTAGTAAAGCACCGATACGCTTTGTTTACGATTTATTTCACTCGTGATAAAGTGAATGCTACTGCTACCTTCCTAAGGAGCGATATCAGTACAACGGGAGATAATTAGAAAAATATAACTATACACAAATTACAGAAACTACCCATTACGTCCGAGAACTGTTAAACATGTCATCCCTCTCAGTGTGCTCCTTATCCCACCTCCCGTGTTTTTGTATTTTTTTATTTGTGGAGTGGGTTGGGGGTGGGGTTTGTTGAATGAATTAGTGTGCAATTTAATATCTATGAATCCTCTGTTTAAAATTGTAATGCACGAACCCGGATAAAATCGATTTTTGAGATGATGATCCTAGATTTATTAATTTAGTTGACTTACCTATCTTCATAACTTTATAAATTCATAAAAATGTGTACACATTAAATAATCAATTCTGCCTGGAGATATTCATATTGAAATTAATTGTATAATTTTATCTCGGAAAATGCAGCACAAACATGTTCATACGGGTCTTGAACTTGCACGCAAGGTCAGCTAAGTCACGGAATGCCTTTTTGTTTAGAACAGGCCTGTGTTTATGCCTTACTTTTACACTCAGGTTTCCAACAATATGATTTAATTTACGTGTATATCATGTATTTGCAGGTAGGAGCAATGACTGATGGTATGTACGAGTACCACATCGAGGCGTTTCCACAATACCTTGTAGAAACATGTGATCTTACTGGAAATTTACTCGTCGCCCGGAGGACCGTAACCACAATTCCAATGGGAGTTCCTATTTATCACAATCCGACAGGTCCATATCCTTATCCAATTTTAGCTGTTTTCTTTCATTCTTTGAATATATAATTATTGTGTATGCCTTCAATAAATGTGATGTTTAGTCTAGCCTACTACAATACTCACTCGATCTTTTCATTCGTGTCATAAGAGTCGGAAGTTGTAAAACTAATCTAATTCCCTTTGTTGGCATGCGTGGCATCTACAATTTCTCAACAAAACGCATCCTAGATGAGAACATTTCAAAATCACTTTGGAGTATTTGGTGTGACTAAAAGATCATTAGTTTTATAGGAAGTTTCACAATCACTCTGGAGTATTTGGTGTGACTTAAAGATCATTGGTTTAAATTCAGTTGTGGAAGACACATCATTCATTTGCTCACTTACATTGATATAATTTCTCTGTATGGGATGAAAACCCACACGAACCATCTATAATTTTGTCGACAAAATATGCATAAATAGGAAAAGATGTAATGCAATGAAAATGGGGAACCACGACAAGTGAAATCAGTTTGTAAACTTGTAATAAATGGACATGTAAAGAGGACGGTAAATAATTTCAGAAAGAAACCACTTTCAGACAATTACGTTTGTCAAGCACATATAAAATAGGGTGCTGTTTCCTGAAAATCGGATTTTCTCTCAAATCAGATGGACTTTACCTTTTTCAACAAAACGTCTTTATGTTTTAGAGTTCGGATTCCATTACGGGAGTGACTTCAATACATTTGCTTACAACGAGGACCACGATAGACAACGCCGCTCTGCGACTAATACCTCGTTTGAGATTGAGATGGCCTTATACGTTGACCAGAAGATGTACGAGTACATGGAGAACGTGTTACAGGCAACAACCACAGAGAAAAAGATTGAGCTGCTAATGATAACATGGAATGGGGTAATTTACTTTATCTTTACATGGAATGGGGTAATTTACTTTATCTTTATATGGAATGTGGTAATTTACCTTATGTTTATATTTAATGTGGTAATTTACGTTATATTTACATGGATCGGTAATCTACGTAAAACATACATGGAATGGAGTATTTTACGTAACCTTTACATGGAATTGAGTTATTTACGTTATCTTTGCATGGAATAGGGTAATTTAAGTTACCTTTACATGCATTGGAGTTATTTACGTTATCTTTACATGGAATTGGGTAATTTACGTTACCTTTACATAGAATGGAGTTAATGACGTTATCTTTACATGGAATGGGGTAATTTACGTTATTTTTACATGGGCTTGGGTAATTTACGTTATCTTAGCTTTCCTTTTAAGTACAAGAGGAAAGAAGTCGCATCTATTAGGACTGGTTGGATTGTCTTCAGGTATATGAACACAGAAATAGCTTAGTCTTAACATAGTTGCAGAGAGAAGAGGTACTTATGGATCATGACGCATATACTTCACGTTACAGTTTTGTCTTTAAATACAATTATGGGAAATAGGATAGAGTAATTTACGTTATAGTTTTCACGTTATAAATGATAATAGAGAGAAGATCTTTACATGATAAAATGAAATTAGTTGATATTAATTAGAACTCTGACTTGCAATGAATTCAGAGTCATTATCAACAAATAAGACACAGTATTTTACCTAAACATCATTTACACATCTGTCAAAGTTATTAAACAAGATAAGTTCGAGTCGCTAATTATGAATGTGACTGGGGTAGTATAAGATTAGCTTTGTCTCTGTTGTTACATATAGGTAATTTAATTACTTGTGTGTTAGTTTTTAAATTCTTGTTTATTTTATTTTTTGTTTCATTACATTTTATTGTAATGATTATTTTCACGGGATTTTGACAGTTTTGAAAACATATCAGTCTGATTAGAACGTAATAGTATGACTTAAGCACTATTTTTAGCTCATAGATTTCGTAAACACTAAGCGGAAATGATTGGCTATTAAGGTCATTTTTGTCCCACGTGTTAGCTGAGTTGTAAGCAGCCTTTCTTTTTTAATTTATTTTCAGTGTGGGAATCTGATTCTTAGATAGGGCTATTCTAGCTAAGTGATAAATGACATTTTTTATTGCGCTGTTCAAATTAGAAATCACGTAGCCTGTCACGTGAGCCACCATATGATTTAAAATCGAGGCTTAAAACAGCCAATTGGTAGTAGATTAGCTCAGTCCTATTCCTACACCTTCAGGGTAAAAGGTGTTTATATTGTTGATGCCGGCTTGTTCTGAAGTTCATGTATTTTTTGGAATTTAATAATTCATTCTCTAGAAAACTAAACAAGTGATTTTCTTTATGAAAATTCTGGGACAAAGATGTTTAGTGGAAATTTATTTTGGAATTCTAAACAGAACATTATAAATTGTTATTCAACGAGGATTTGTTGTCATTAGTACAACAACCTCATCTGACGTCATCTCCTTCATATTGGAACTTCATCGAGATTCGAACCTGGATTCAGTTAGAACTGTTTAATGATAGGACTTATATTTTTCAATCCTAGGATTAAATTTTGGATTATATTCACAAACCGTAAGTCTTATTTCCAATTTTTACATTGTTTTCTAGGGAAATAAATCATTTTTGTTAAATTTACAAAGCTTGTTGGCTTCACTCTTTTCTTTTGTTACTTTTGTACGAACCTACACGTAACACTGTGTACCGGTATATGATACAGATATTATATGGGATATATTTTTTTTAGTTCTACGCTTTAACGTCAGGTTAGAGATACTGTCATACCTTCTGTCTGTCCTCCAGTCCTCCTACATGGAATCGCATCTCCGCCTAATCACTTGGAAGATATTTACGAAACTTTGTAGTATATATATATATATATATATATATATATATATATATATATATATATATATATATATATATAGTATATATATATATATATATATATATATATATATTTGAATATCTTTCATTAACCGCTCCGATGGCCTAGTGGTTAGAGCGTCCGCCTCGGATGCGGGAGGTCGTGGGTTCGATCCCCGGCCGAGTCATACCAAAGACTTACAAAAATGGTACTAACAGCTGCCTCGCTTGGCGCTCAGCGTTAAGAGGTTAGTGTTAGGACTGGTCGGCCTGGTGTCAGGATAATGTGACTGGGTGGGAAATCATGCTACATGTCTGCGGCATGATGCCCCAGTGCTAGACATCACTATAAACTGCCACACTGCAGACATCGTAGCGATATGACTGAAAAATTGTTAAAGCTACGTTAAAAATCCAAATCACACACACACACACACACACACACACACACACACATCTTTCATTAATGATGTGTACTTACTGCGGAAAACACATCATATGTGTAGTGGATTTTGTGGTTATGACCCTTCGCCCAGTTGTCGGGACCCGTATAGAGGATTTTGGGTGATATCCCTTCTCCCTATGGTCGGAATGAGGGTAGAGGATTTAGAGTTATAACCTTTGTCCAGCGGTTGGTATCAGGGTAGAGGATTTCGGGTTGTAACCTTTGGCCCAATGATCGGGATCAGGCTAGATGATTTTGGTCGTATTCAAATGGCCGGGATCAGGGTGAAGGACTTCGGGGTACAATTCTTCGACTTCGGCCGCTGTCAGGGTAGAGTATTTCTGGTTATAATCCTTGGTTCTATGACCGCGATCAGGATCCTAGGCCCTATGACCGTGATCGGGGATAAAGCGTTATAACCCTTCGATATATGGTTATTGGGATATAACCTTTGGCCTAATGTCCATGATCGAGGATGGAAAGTAGTGTGGGGTGAGAAGGCGCTAACATGCAACATAAAGAGTGGGAATTTCGACGGTGACCCATCACCGTTGATTTTGTAGGCAAATTTTAAGAGATTTAAGAAGAAATCATCTCTTTGGAGAAAAGTTATTAAATTATATCCTTCAGGAAAATTTTTCTTTTGAGAAAGATATATAAATAAATTTGCATAGATTTAGTATAAAAGTCGCATCATTTCATCTAATCAATTCAAGTTCAGGATTGTCAGATGCGACGAAGTTTTTCAAATTACAACTTACTCTTATTTCATCGTAAACTTGCAGGAAAAATAATCAATAAAGATAAAAATGTATATTTTATCTTCCCTCAGCAGAAATCGTTCTTCCCAATTTGCTCAATAGATTATGAATTGTATATCATCAATTAACTAAAAGCCATTCATCATGTTGATTCAGAGCCGAAATAAGTTAACAGCGTGGGATTATTAAGCTGGAATACAGTTTAGAATTTCATCTAATACTAGAAATCCAATTTTGACTGTTATATCTTTCACTCTTTGCACAGTGGCAGATATGACACTATCTAGATCATTTACACTTGGACCGAAGTTACCATAATTATATCCAAATATACATGCCTTATGAACTAGGCATTTCAATGGTTATAAATCGCAAGCACAGACTTAGGATTTCAGCAAGGTATCGAGTATTAATTTTACACTAGTCTTTAATATGCATGATCCATAGTCAAGGCTTAAATACTCTGACATGGAATGTTTATTCGCTCTTCCTTCCACTTTAACCAGGTACAAGCCGAGTATAGCAAACATGAACAGCTGGGCTACAACGTCACTATACTCATTCGGAATATTGTGTTCTACCAGACCAATCCTGTAAGTTGAATCACGTAGTTCCAGTCAAAGTACACTCTGACATCAAGAACAAAACAAAATCATCGTCAGGGAAAAAAAAACTTACACGTACAAAACAAATGTTTAACACAAGATTTATGAAAAATTCCTGCATGGTAGAATATAATCACTAGGCGCTCGCACACACACACACACACACACACACACACACACACACACACACACACACATATATATATATATATATATATATATATATATATATATATATATATATATATATATATATATATATATATATATATATATATATATATATGATGAACGAGGAAAGGAGGTAGATAGAGAGATCAAAACATAGATTTCCTAAAATAATTTTGAGTGATAAGTCTCGGTGTATTACAATTAAATATTTGAGAGATGAAGGCAACATTTTATTTTTAGAGATACGTGAATGTAACTCCAATACCGTTTGCGTAATTTTAACTTTATGCTAATATAAATATGGCATGGGTCTAAGTCATGAGAAACATACAGAAATTCGATATACTTCATAATATCATAAATGAATCCCTGGGTCCTTCCAGCAAAGTGGTTGATCTAGGACAATGTCAGTTTAAATAAGGTTGATAACTTTAGCATGAATCAAAGGTAGGTATCACTGTTATGAACTTACAAAACCTTTGTGGGGTACACAATGAATGCCAGTCTGCCTGGGCTTATCTCTTAAAACAATACCTTTTATCGACCGGGTATAATATCATCACCTGCCATTATCAATGGGATATAATGTATCGCCTATCACGCCAATGTTTCATACATGGTATAGTTGGGTTTTTTAATGATGATTTCAAAACAACTATAATATGTAGTATTCGCACACCCTCCAGTTTGTTTGTAAATTAAAAACGAAATGCTGGGATATTAAATTCCACAAATCTTAGTAATTTCCTTCATCAATGTACAATATCTAACCCTATTGTCGAAAGGGGGGGTCCTTGATACTGTCAACGTATTGATGTTTCATACCAAAACGTCTCGGTGTAAACAAGCTGATAGACTGCTAGAACAATCAATTTCAGTAAAAACTGCTTCGTCTGCGTCCAGTATTATCGATGCCTAGTTTTAATATTTCTCAAAAAGAGATGAAAAATTAAAAAGGAGGACCTCATGTATACATATGTTCAGAGATGTAACTCCAAAAGCTACGAAATTATTGGGATTATCAAAGACGGTGAACTACATGATATATGTAACTTGAAAACATAAACTAGCCCATGCAAATATGAGGACCTTGGCACTAATAACACCACCGTCTGGTTCGAAACGCCAGCAATAGTATAATCAGATCTAAGTCACCCAAAACTGCGTCCAATATATTTAACTGTTTGTCAGAATATTGTATTGCGATTAATTAATATAAGCAAATAAAACAGATGATTATACTTGCCTTGTCAGAATATTGTATTTGCGATTAATTAATATAAGCAAATAAAACAGATAATTATACTTACCTTACTTTTAACCATAATGATTGTCCTTCACGTACCATTGTATGGAATAAATGAGAATCAGGTATGTAATCTACTAAAATGTTGTATCTAAAACTATTAAAGAACAAAGGAAATGCTTGATATTGTCTTCAATAGTTTAGCCTGAGTTATGTTCTTTGTATGTCTTTCACTTTAAAAAACGTAATGATAATATGAGTATTATTAACAATTTTTATAAATTTGTGCTCCATTTTTTAAAAAACGCCTATGTTAATTTTTTATCTAAATAAAAGCGTCAACAATTTATTTAAGTTCTAGATTTGATTTTAATGTCAGATAATACGCACTTTTGATAAAGGAACAAATCCCTTTGGATCACCGTTAAAATAAACTGGTGATTACAATTTATTTGAGGTGAGATATTAACATATGTAGCCCCGTTTATCTCTCACCGCGGTTATGTAATCCTCTTTTGAATTTTGAATCAAATTTAAAAAAAAAAAAGACATTAATTATGAACGCATTTTTAAGAAGGTGTCTTCCAAATGTATACCTTAGTCCAGAATAAATTATGACAAATTATGCCAGGGATAAATAGAGATAGTACGTGCAAAAGCACATAAAATACGAGTAACAATCAATCACACATTTCTCATTTGTTTGACCACACAGATTAAAGCTGCAAAAATTCTAATGATCGACCTATATTTAATCTGTAGGCCTTCTTATTAAAAGGTGTAACAATTTATATTTGTATTTAAATACTGAATCATGCGGATGGTTCGAAGGACAAACCAATTTATGCAATAATTTGTATAATAATTTACGCTATACATTATTTCATAAAATGAACCCCACAGTCGTTGACAGGAGTATAAAGTGTTTTGTTACATTCTTTCAGGGGTGGTATAACTCATCAACAGATCTGACCGTCAACTTGAATTCCATTTGCAGTGGGACGAAAACTGAATTAGCCTATGATCACGTTCATCTACATACAGGGTATGTAGATGTCGTTGTTGTCCTTAATTAGGGAAATTTTTATTACAAGTTTTATATGGTTTCCTTGTATGATCTTGTTATGCCATAAGTTCAAAAAAAAAAAAAAAAAAAAAAACGTTGTGGAATGTTGTTGTTGATGTTGTCTTGTGATCCAGCTCAAGAAAGTGATTAAAATTTTCTAAAAGGTTTGCAGCTCATTGATGAGGTTACTGTGAATAAAGAACGATCTGAGTAATTGAATTAATATTGTATAAAAATATAACCAGATAAAATATGCATAGGTAAATAATTGACAAAGCATACCTTGATGCACACGTGCATCGCACATTAGGGCTTAAAAAGCGCAATACCCTCTGCTATTCATGATTCGAACCCGTGGCCGATACGTTGAAGAGTAATGTGGTCGCCCATACAAAAACTGCGGTTGTCTCAACGTTTTCCAGTTCCTTCCAATTCTTAACGAAGCTAAAGTCATCACGAAAGTCATCGAGTGAATAACGTAGATCCTACAAGTTCTTTTGGAAAATTTTGCAATATCCATGTAACTTCCATGTGCATGTGCCTATGATCACGTCAATGTGGTTGTAATCTGACAGGAACTTGTGCAGTTTCATTAAAAAAGGAATGCTTGTCGAAGTGTACATGCTTGACATTGCATTTGCTAAGCTAGTATAGGTTCAGGGTGAAATAAGAGTTTATTGTATTCCCCTAAGACAACAAAACCGTAACATTTTGAAATGTAAACAAAGTTTAATTTGATTTCATTCAGTTAAAGTATTTACACGATGTCTTAGACACAGAAAACAGTCCTCTATTCAGAGTGACCGACAAAAGAATATTAAACTACACATTTTGGATAGAAAATAGTGCGAACCATCTGCCACGCAATATAATTATTTTTTTCTAATTTGCCAAGTAGAAAATTATGACGTTTAAAGAAAAACGTCCAAAAATATTGTGCGAAATACAAAAGAAGGACATTATTTCTAGACCCAGGATGTGACGTCATGTAATAGATATGTTGAGTATTATGAAGTAAGTCCACCCAAAATTAATGTTGTTGTTGTTGTTATAGGGTTTAACGCCATTTTTCAGCACTAGATAGGCTATACATGGCGGCCAGTATTAATGGTGGAGGAAGAACCCTGGAAAACCCCGGGAAGAACCACCGACCCATGAGAAGCTACTGGCAGGCTTTCTCACGTACCCACGTTAGCCGAGCCTGGACTCGAACTCACGCAGACAGAGGTGAGATGGCAGTGATCCGTAACGATCAGCGCTTTAGACCACTCGGCCACTCGGGGCCCCCCAAAATTAATGTACTTCATAATGCCATTTTCTCTTTATCTTAACCTTTGACACTCACAGTCCTTCCTTTTTGTTAATATCCTTATATAACTTTAGGTTCTATTCATTCAATGATGATGTGGAAACATTTAGACTTCTTGTTTTTTTTTTGTTTTTTTTGTTTTTGTTTTTGTTTTTTTTTTTTTTTTTTTTTCTAGAATTGACAAGGGAATGCTATTTCGATCAATGTATCACAAAGACTGCATCATGTTCTTTAATCGACTAGAATCCAACCATTTCCAGTAAATTATGTAAAGAAAAGGACAAGAAACTGATACAACAATAGCCCAGAGTGTTATGTTGGACAATGTACGATGTGTACAACATTTTGGGACTCCATGACATGACTGTATTATTTGATAGACCTGAATGTCATTCACATAATCAAGCTTCTGTTTAAAACCTATTTTGGTGTGTATCGCTTGCCACAAATATTCAACTTTGCCACATTATGACTGCAAAAAATCCCGAAACTCTAGTGTATACTTTAAGACTCCATAGTGTGCGCGACGTCAAAGTAAATACATTCTTTCTCGAGTGTTGTCCGTGGCGTACTGCATCTCGACTTCGTTTGTAAACTTTACATTTATGAAATAACTAATCAGTCATTGAAAATCATCAGCAAGAACGATTGCTTTCTTACTCTGACTGAACTCAACATTTGATCGCGTTTTAGTTTAAATGAAATCGACGTCCCATCGAGTTTTACTTTGACCGAAATAGACGTCCAATTGCGTTTAAGTTTGAATGAAATCGACGTCCCATCGTGCTTTAGTTTGATCGAAATCCACGACCTATCGAGTTTTAGTTTGATCGAAATCTACGTCCCTCGCGTTTTAGTTTCACCAAAATCGGCATACCATCGCGTTTCAGTTTGATTGAAAATGAACGTCCCTTTGCGTTTTAGTTTGATTGAAATCGACGTCTCATCGCTTTTTAGTATGACCGACATCGACGTCCAATTGCGTTTCAGTTTGATTGACATCTACGTCCTCTCGCGTTTAGTTGATTGAAATTGACGTACCATTGCGTTTTAGTTTGATCGAAATCGAAGTCCCATCGAATTTTACTTTGACCGAAATCGACGTCCAATCGTGTGTAAGTCTGACTGAAGTCGACATACCATCGTGCTTTAGTGTGATCGAAATCGACGTCCTGTGGAGTTTCAGTTTGACTGAAATCGACGTCCCAACGTGCTTTAGTTTGACCGAAATCGACGTCCCATCGTGTTTCAGTTTGATTGAAATCTACACCCCATCGCCTTACGTTTGACTAAAGTTGACGTCCACTTGCGTTTTAGTTTGATCAACATCAACGCCCCATCGCGTTTTACTTTGATTGAAATCGACGTCCCATCGCATTTTAGTTCGACCGAAATTAACGTCCCAACGCGTTTTAGTTTGATTGAAATCGACGTCCTATCGCAGTTTAGTTCTCACCACATTATAAATTTTAGGATCATAGTAGCACATTTGATCATCAATAAACCCCTCTCTGCAAACATTAGAAAAATAAAATCACACAAAAATGCTTGCTATATAGTGATAGTTATTTGAAAGCATAATGAAATATTAATAAGTTATTTTTTATTTCCTTTACACCTGCCCAAACTATTTTCTTCATTATAGGCAAACTGGTGCAAAGACGTCGGGTTTCGCATATGTAGGCGGTAATTGTAAACCGTCCACGCGTTGTGCAGTGAGTACAGAACGGATATTTTCAAGCTACTATATCTCAGCGCATGAACTCGGACACACGTACGTAGTTGCAAAAACAAACGCACACACAGACACACACAGATGCATGTATGTATGTATGTGTGTATGTATGTATGTATGTATGTATGTATGCATGTATGTGTGTATGCATATATGTACGCCTGTGGAGTGGATGGGCACGCTTGGGATGGGATATACCTATGTGTAAATGTTGTTATGAGTCTATGCTCTTAAAAAAAATTAATAGAAAAGACTGAAAAGCAAAAAGCTTTGTAAAATTCAACAAATAATTTATTTCCCTAGAATACAGAGTGAAAATGAAAAATAAAGAAACTTACGGTATTGCGAATTAAATCCCAAAATAATCATAGAATTGCAGACACAAGTCCTAGTAATTTAAAGTTCTAAATAAACTTCAGTAAAAATCTAAATTGAGTCCAATGCTCAAGTGTTAATGTGACTGTGATAACTTGTATAATGCTCAAGTGCCAACAGTCTTTTGTTGAAACACAGTAATATAATTCCAGGTTTAAATTCACTATAAATCCCAGTGAAATTCTCTTTCCAAGAATATTATTTTTTATGAGCACTCTGTATTTCCAGAGAAAATGATCACTGAATTAAATAATTTGAAGACAAAATCTCCAGCCCAAATGATTACTGAACACAACAATAATACAAATTGATTCTCTAGATCGTAAGCAGGAATGAATATTTTTTCTAGTAACAAGATAACATAGTCTTCTACTTGACCTCATGTCACAAGTAACATTTTCTAATGTATCTAATGGAAAATAATCTTGTATAATGTTCTTAATGCTTACAAAATAAAATGTTAGCTATAATTAGAAAGTCTGTTGCTAAAATTATAATATATAACCTGGACAATGTCAGCTGCACCAGGTAAAATGAAGGGGAATGGCCTAGATCCAGACCAGCATAAACATATTTACTTCTATTAATAATGTTCCTGATAATAAACCCATACACATAGAGAATATTTTTGCTATGTATTAGCTGTTTACAGAATAAAATAACAAAAAAAAAAAAGAGATCAATAATTCAGGTCCACTAGGAAATAAACTTGATTTTGGACAAGGTTAAGTCCTACGTACAATGTTACATTACAAGAGCATATACTGAAATGAAAAATGTTTAAAATAACTAACAAATTAAATATACATAAAAATGTATGTATACAGTTTTAACTTTAACTAGGACATTAGTGAAACGCTGAATAGAAATCAAATAGATATTTGCAAGGACTAGATTACAAATATTTGGAAAAATACTAATATTATGTAATGTGCTAATAAAGAAGTTGGTGATAAAATACTGCATCAGTAAAATGCAGCAACTTCAGCTAACATATCAACAGTATATGTCAATATATATTGGCCGACAAATGTGATTTGTTTTCAAACGGAACGTCATGTACGAAAATCTCGTATGCTGGTTAATGAAAAGGCTCGGTGTGTGCTATTTTAGTGCAACATTATTAATAATGTCTAAGATTTACGCACGTACATGACAAAAGTAGCTAATATTTTTATTTCCACCATTGCCATCACTGTTCGTGCTATTACAGCCATCATTACCGAATACATTCAGAGTCCTTGAAGGTTGTATTCCATATTCTAGACTAGGTTTTACTCATGACGTCGACAACGGTTGTCCTTCACCGAACGATGGTATCATGGGAAGCAAAAGTAGCAACTGGAGCACGTGCAGCAAAGCCGAGTTGGCGACTTTTATAAAGTGAGTATCTTAAATTATCAATGTTTATTTCACAATTGTGTTGATTTAAGCACAAGTCAATACTTAAACATAACTAAAATTTAATACAATGAAGAAACATAATGTGATGCAAAGAACAGTGATTGATGTATCACTTTGAGCCACTTGTCACCGTTTGTTTGACACGATTGTGTTTGTGACAATGATAGATTAAGGGATTTTCCAACCCCAATAACGACAGCATAGTTTATGTGTGTGTGTGTGTGTGTGTGTGTGTGTGTGTGATTTAGACTTTAAATGTAGCTTTAACAAATTTTTCAGTCATATAGCTACGATGTTTGTAATATGGCAGTTTATTGTGATTTCTAGCACTGGGGCATCATACAGCAGACATTTAGCATTATGTCCCACCCAGTCACATTATCCTGACACCAGGCTGACCAGTCCTAACACTAACTTCTTAATGCTGATCGCTAAGCGAGGCAGCTGATAGTATAATTTTTTAAGTCTTTGGTATGACTCGGCCGGGATTCGAACCCGCGACCTCCCGCATCCGAGGCGGACGCACTAAATACTTAGGCCACCGGAGTGGTTAGTTTATTAGTACTTGCAGTATTGGAATAGTACACTCCCATTAATAAATCGAGAGTTTACTTAACTTCAAAAGTCTGTTCTTAGTAATGACTGACTAATTCGACTTCGTTAATTACCTATGAAAAGGTCAGAAATAACTTGAATGTAGGATTAACCAATTTGACTTCTATGATGTTCCATAGATTATTCCAGCCCGTTCCTCCATATAAAGTATTAATTTGGTATATAGTATGCCACTTGAATATATGGAACCATAAATATAGTCATGGGTATGGCAAACTTTTTTTTTTCTAATAAATTTTCACCTTACTATTTCAAACTCAAGGATTTGAACAAGTTAATGCTCAGGATACAGTAGATCTCATGGATAAGCATGAGAAACATTTCGAGAAGCGTTAGTTTGGATTAACAGTTTTGTGTTTGTACTAAATCAGTATGTTTTGGGGAATTATCTTATTCGGATACACAAATATATCGGATCATCGAGATTAGGATAACGAAGAGTCTAGAATCTATCGAATGTACGCCTTTTTTTCGCTTCTTGCAGGTCATCTTCAGCTAGTTGTCTATTTGTAACAAATATAGCTGAAGCGGATGTACCCGCTAACTTGGTGAATATATCACTTTCAGGACTTTGGATGGGTGAGTTATTTTGTAATTGATGACTATTTTTGTATTAGTCGCGTGAAAGAAAAACAGAATCAATACAGGTTGTAAAGAGTTATTCGTACACATGCAGATTTGGTAAATAATATTTCGTTGTATGGTTGTTTATTACCCAGCATCGTACTTTGATGGCATTATACCCGTATGATGTCACGAATGACGCTATGGCATTTTGTCAATACAAAAGCAATCTATTGAAATAATCCGCACTTTTTCAAACATCTAAGACCTTTTTATTTTGAACATCCCGAGAAGCACCCTATTGCAAAAAGGTTGTTCACATTAGTAGCTCTTTGCAATAGTCTGGAGGGTGCATCCGGTCTATTTCACAGCGCAGATTTGGAAGGTGAGAGTGGAAACACTGAATTAAGGTTATATTTTATTCGATTTGTTAGTTTTGGAAGCCTTGGTTAAGAATATGAAACCCTGGACTTTTTATTTACGGTGATGGCGTAGACCAATGACATTATGAAACAATGTGTGAGGAGACATCATAAATGTACCAATAATGTCAAAATGCAGCCCCGCTGAGGCGTCATGGATATACTGGCATTCATTTGTAAGTGGATCAGAATGCCTGCATATGGGTATTGAAGAAAAATAAAACTTTCGGGTACTAAGCCAAGTAAATGAAGGACTAAAGTTTCAGTTACCACAGGGTCAAAATAGGCAACAGCGACGTAATCTGAAAGATTATTAGCTATCAGGAGCGTGGTATACTCTTTAATAGAGCCCGAGTTGTTCCGAATGAGGCGACGGAGAAATGTAAAACAGCTTCCCCGATGACGTTAGTAACAGCATTATTGTCAGTACAGACCGTCTCTTCCTCAGTGTCATACCCGGGTTTAATTTCTGCGTTAAATTTTGATGGATTATAAATGATAACTGTGTAAAATTTGCTGTCTCAAGCCTTAACGTTTCAAACTTTTCCTCAACTTGTTTAAACTCAATGGAAACTGAACTATAAACGAGAACTGGTGTTTCCGTAGGATACTTTCGGAAATGAACTTGTGGTGGCAGCGCCGTTTACAAAGGGAAGCAATAATTAGAAATAGATGAAGTAATGTCTGAGGTATTAGTCTCTTCTTTACAACTTTGATGTGGTTATATTAAATAAATCTTGTATTTGTCGTCACGCAAAAATTAAAATCTTTCTTGATTATACTGATTTAAAAAATAACTTTACGAAACTGGTGAAGCAAGTCCAGATTTTTTGCATCCTGAGGTTCTCAAAGGATTAAACTGAAGCGTTCGCAAGCTTTCAGGAAGGCTATAAGTCTAAGTGTACAAAGCTACACAGCCACCAATACAAAGTCAATTCGTAAATACTGATTTGGTGATATTTTGCCATTATGTCCTGCTTGATAAAAACATGTTTGGAAACGTTATTTTTCTGTTTAATGCATTTATGATTGTCTGTATCTTCTTAAAACTAAAATTTTAACCTTAATCTATTTGTATTGTGTCTTTTTTTTTTTACAAAATAGAAACATTCAACGGCTACAACGGAAAATATACTTTTATACACCTCCGTCGTAGAGTTGGTCGATTTATTGTTTCGTATTTTTAATGTATTAATATAGATTTTCATTGAAAATCTGATGTAACGAAGCATGAGTTTAATATAAGCTTGCGTTAAATTAAGATCACGTTAAGTGGCATATTCAACGTCAAGGTCAGTCCTATTGATCATACCTCGTAGGTATGCCGATAGCACGCCTTTCGGACCACCTCCGAAATAAGGACTGACCGAGAAGTTGCGAATGCACCGAACTTTGTTTCCATTCGTAACCTCTCGGGCAAGCCTTCGGTTAGTCCCAATCGTTGAAACAGCTGAGTTGGTCCGAGAAAATAGCCGTTTCCTTTACCAGCAAACAAATTGTATGAATTTTCTCTAAATTACTGCACCGACATAAATCAGAGACATATTGTGCCTTGCAAAAACAGCAGAGATCGTCTGAATGGTTACGGAGATCGGAGAACAATGAACAAAGAGCAAACTTTTGATTTCTTACTGCTTTTTGGTTGAGTTATAGCCTTTTGATTTCTCATTATTGTATGTATTGTAGGAAAGACAACTCAAGCTATATTGATGATAAATTTAAAAGGAATTTGAAATTTTTTACTTTGACAGGAATGATGTATACTGATGATGAATATTGTGAATTTTTACATGGATCTGGGTGGAGATTCAGAGAATATCCGTACTGGGTAACTCTCTCTCTCTCTCTCTCTCTCTCTCTCTCTCTCTCTCTCTCTCTCTCTCTCTCTCTCTCTCTCTCTGTTATAGGACAACACAATACTAGTTTGAGGAAAGGATACATCTTTCGCAGATGTACCTTAGTAATTTAATCAATTAAAATCTATACATTAATTACATTTTTTTAAAATTCAAGGTTGTAATATATAACTTTGCGTATTTGCAGTTGACCTGTGTAACTGCATATCAGATGCGAAGCCCCTGTCCATTATATAATTTTAGAGACATGATAAGCTATATGAATTTTCATCAACATTTAATTTTTGTTTCTTGTCTGCAAGTGGATAGCTTTTGTCTTAATATTTAGAATACGAAATGAGATAAAAATGATACTGGGGCATAGGGAAAGTGAAGGGGTCAAAGTATGAAGTAATCAAGCTGGACTGCCTCAGATTTCCTAATATACATGTTCCACTTACATTTATAGACACACTGTTCTATGCATAGCTGCGTTGATATGAACACGAACTCCATAACGTACGGCAAGATGTCCACCTACGTGGGAACCATACCTGGCCGTTATTGTGGAGACGGGATGGTGTGCATTAGCTATGAGCATTGCGATATCTGGTCTGCCACGGGCTTAGACTTGTCGCACTTCACCATGGTGCCCGGGGGCTGGGGAGAGTGGGGATCCTGGACCTCCTGCTCCCGCACATGTGGCAGAGGAGTTATGTATCGACAGAGAAAATGTGACAATTCAAAGTAAGTTTGGTGGCATCTACTTCTAACCTCTGCAATATGAAAGTTGCATGTCAGCCACCCTCCGTCAATATTGATTTTTAATGCGTTTTTCTTATTTATTTATTTATTTTTATTATTTATTTTTTTTTTTTGTTTCACGAAGTCTTGACTTAAATGAGGAAAATGCAAAAGTTATCGTAATTCCTTTTTGTATTGAACCATATGCATGTACCTTTACAAACTCAAGCGTCCGCCTCGGAAGCGTGTTGTCATGGGTTCGAACCCGGGCCGAGTCATGCCAAAGTCAAAAATCGTACTAGCAGCTGCCTCTCTAGGCACTCAGCATTAAGAGGTTAGTGTTAGAACTGGTCGGCCTGGTGTCAGGATAATGTGACTGGGTGGGACATCATGCTACATGTCTGTGGCATGATGCCCCAGTGCTAGACATCACTATAAACAGCCACACTGCAGTCATTGTAGCGATATGACTAAAAAATTGTTAAAGCTACGTTTAAAAACACAAACATACACAACCAAACACACACGCACACAAAGTTAAGCCTTTAAAAATATAGTTATACAAATGTTATTTGATCAAAGAAACAAAAACGTGTCCGTATGTTCAATTATGGTTTCAATTTTATTGCAAGTGACATAAGACGTTGCATTTTAACTTAAATGGATAAAACCGCGTTTTTTGTCCTTTTTTTTCTCGACCGGAAACATCACACTGTAATTAATTATCTGTAGTAAGAACAGGGAGTTTTGGTCGGAAAATGTTTGAATCTCCACTGTTGAAGTTCACTTGTTTTTATTAAACTTTGGTTTTGATTGCTTGATTTTTTTTATTTGTCTGTAGATGAAATGTATATTTTTGTATGCAGACCAAGAAATGCTCCCGAGTGCAAAGAAAGCGGACCTGAATACGACGCTGTATCGTGCAATACTGACGTGAGTACACGGTGTTGGATAAACTGACTTATTTCATACCGATGTTCTCCATATCTTGATTGTGTCGTGTAACATAGATGTATCTACAACAAAAGAAAAGCATCATGCGTTTAATAGATGTAATACTCCGTGGTCGGGCTGATCGAATTTGTGTCAAAAAGTAGAACTGTAAAAGGAAGTATTGGGATTAACTTGGTACGATAATCGTACGTTCATCTGAGTGTATCAGTAACTCAGAATAAACTTTCTTTGTGAATAAGTTTCCCCCCACCTTTTGTGAATAAGTCTCTCCCTCATTCACTCCCACTTGTATTTACTTTTGCTTTAAAAAGATAATTTAGCTATTGTAATTACAGCTGTATAAGATTCTATTTGATTGTGATTTCTATTGCTATGCTGATATAAACAGGTTTTTATTTCAAAGATCATCTTAGAAGATACCTAACTTACGAGGCCCTGTAGAGGACCGAGCTTAAGCTATTTTCAAGCTCTCTCTCTCTCTTCCAAAAATAATCTTTACCTAGATGATCTGATTGATGTGGGATATTCAAGACAATAAACAGATTCATGCAAAATTTTATACAAGCTAATAAAATATTGAACGAAATATATGTGCACAATATTGTAATATTTTCAGATAGTAATTACAATATTAACAAATGTTGATTGCGGAAACACGTTGTTAAATACTAATAAACAAAATACCAAAGCGTTGATGCTGGCGAGAAAGGAAGAGAACTGAGGGCATGGGTAGTCAGAGTAATTGAATTTTAATTTGAACTCAGATGATGTATGTAGGGTACATAAAGACACGCATCAGTAGTTCTACCAGAAAAGAATGAAGATATAAACTAGAACAATATCTTTGCTTCTGCTATGAGTTTTTGAACCGATCGGAATACATTCTAGTTTGCCTCAAGAGCTTGCCATGTGTTGTCCATTGTTAAGGTATATTTGCCTTTATTTAGGGACAATGTACCTATTGTACGGTTCCTGATAAATATGTATTTAGTAAACTCTAAAAGAAAATGCGCTGCGGTTTCTGGTTTAATGAGTTGCAGCTAAGAAGAAATCTTGAATGTAACATTTGGTGCTAATCTCTCAATGTGATATTAATAGTTTTATGTTAGCGTTTTGATCGGTAAAATAATTTCCTTTATAGATATACATATATTCTAAAAGCTAAAAAAGGCCGTGGACATCGTGGTGGTTCGTATGAGCAGATGGCCGGGTAATCGACGTTCAGATAATCGACGTTTTACTATGATATGGTTTTTGAAGTGTCGATATAAAGCAATATGATATACCAATACTGTGAGTATATCAAATTATTAACGCGTATGCATACGTATATAACTATAGTTGGAAAAGTAGACCGTTACTTTTATACTGTCTTTTAAAGTCTCTACACAAGTTGATGAATTACCAGGAGTAGTTATTAATAAACTTGGACAAGAAAAAAGATATCCATATTCACGGCTCAATTTGCATTTTAATCATGAATAATACGCTCTACAGGTGCCATCAAAATCTTTCTGTATTCCCAGTGCTCTCTCTCTCTCTCTCTCTCTCTCTCTCTCTCTCTCTCTCTCTCTCTCTCTCTCTCTCTCTCTCTCTCTCTCGTGCGTCACTTTCTGGAGCTATGATGGCAAAAGTGACAGATAAACAACAAACCGACCAGCCGAAATAGAGGGGGGTGGGGGTGGAGATAGAAATTGCGGAAATAAAAACAAACGAATATTAAGCTCAGTAGACGTATGGAGTATACAAAATAAATATTAATGTCAGTAGAAGTATAGAAGTATAGAGTATACAAAATAAATATTAATGTCAGTAGAAGTATAGAGTATACAAAATAAATATTAAGGTCAGTAGAAGTATAGAGTATACAAAATAAATATTAATGTCAGTAGAAGTATAGAGTATACAAAATAAATATTAAGGTCAGTAGAAGTATAGAGTATACAAAATAAATATTAATGTCAGTAGAAGTATAGAGTATACAAAATAAATATTAATGTCAGTAGAAGTATAGAGTATACAAAATAAATATTAATGTCAGTAGAAGTATAGAGTATACAAAATAAATATTAAGGTCAGTAGAAGTATAGAGTATACAAAATAAATATTAAGGTCAGTAGAAGTATAGAGTATACAAAATAAATATTAATGTCAGTAGAAGTATAGAGTATACAAAATAAATATTAATGTCAGTAGAAGTATAGAGTATACAAAATAAATATTAATGTCAGTAGAAGTATAGAGTATACAAAATAAATATTAAGGTCAGTAGAAGTATAGAGTATACAAAATAAATATTAATGTCAGTAGAAGTATAGAGTATACAAAATAAATATTAAGGTCAGTAGAAGTATAGAGTATACAAAATAAATATTAATGTCAGTAGAAGTATAGAGTATACAAAATAAATATTAATGTCAGTAGAAGTATAGAGTATACAAAATAAATATTAATGTCAGTAGAAGTATAGAGTATACAAAATAAATATTAATGTCAGTAGAAGTATAGAGTATACAAAATAAATATTAAGGTCAGTAGAAGTATAGAGTATACAAAATAAATATTAAGGTCAGTAGAGTCAGTAGAGGTATAAAGTATACAAAACAGTATTAAGATCAGTAAAGGTATGGAGTAGACAAAACTAGTATTAAGGTCAGTAGAAGTATGGAGTATACAAAATAAATATTAAGGTCAGTAGAGTCAGTAGAGGTATAAAGTATACAAAACAGTATTAAGATCAGTAAAGGTATGGAGTAGACAAAACTAATATTAAGGTCAGTAGAGTCAGTAGAGGTATAAAGTATACAAAACAGTATTAAGATCAGTAAAGGTATGGAGTAGACAAAACTAGTATTAAGGTCAGTAGAAGTATGGAGTATACAAAATAAATATTAAGGTCAGTAGAGTCAGTAGAGGTATAAAGTATACAAAACAGTATTAAGATCAGTAA